>NMRB01004508.1:12730-28924 GCA_002633025.1 Notospermus geniculatus
GTCCGTATTCTAGAAGCTTCCTTTAGTCTAAGGTTTGTTTACCTTTAGCTATTGTTTGCAGGGCGGAATACAAAAGCTTAAAGTGGAGCTTTGAGTAAGGAGGCTTCTAGAATACGGGCCTAAGTTATCATTAGTGTGTCTGTCCTCCAAGACGTCTCAAAACAGGGCCACAGTATACAAGAAGTGTATTGATAGCCTACATGTATAACATTACTGGTACCGGTACTGAGAAGAGGTGGGAAGCAAGAGGCACAGCTGGCTCCACTCACTGTCATTTCAACCGTTTCTTCTGCTTATTTGCAGGTTCCTGAAGAATTAGGTGAAGGTCTGAATTCCAACATTGAGCCTCCAGATGAAGAAACCATGGATAGAGGAACAGGTTATCTAGGAAGTGATGTACTTGAAACTGGACCTCATAGCGGTCTGGATGAGAGTATTGCAGATACACAACTGGTTGCGGATAATCAAAGTAGAATTGGGCCAAGATCCAAAACCCAGAAAGTTGTGGTTTACCCATCTCGGAGGCGATGTGCTGCGGCCAACTGTAAACAGACAGCTCCCAATCTGTTTGAATTCCCGAATCCACAGAAACAAAATTTGTCTGATGTGGAGAGAGAGAAGGTGGCAGAGTTACGAAGTCTTTGGATTGATTTTGTGAGAGTAGGAAGGGGGAGTGACTGGGAGCCTGTGCCTGCCAGTAGGTTGTGCTACAGACACTTCACAGAGGACTGCTTCACCAATCAACAGAAATACAAGACAGGATTTGCTCAAAGGTCAGTTTGGTTTACTTTCAAGACACAAAAATCTCTTTTGTATGAAAAAATGCATTAGCAGTGTTGATAGAGGTGTCTTGTTCCCATTTCCAAAATTTACCCTCTCCTATGGTTTAAGGTTAGGAGTGTAGTTTTTATTAGGGCCAAGTGGGGGTGGGGGGAATAAACTGTTGATAAGGGATTAGTTGGTGTAAGGGAGCCTGGCAGAGTTGGTCCAATCTAAGCATGGTTTCCGCCAGAAAAAATATTTGGGGGGGGGGGCACAATCCGGGTGCCTCTGGTCGAAGTGGGTTTTTTTTCCAGAAACCCGGAGGTGCATTTTCCAAGCGTTTTAGAGTTTAAAATTTTTGTGTACAGATCTTTGTTCGACTGTTGTATCTCTTGAATGAAAATAAGGGCAATTTAAAGACACAGCTCTGCAATTATAAGGGGGAAGCCCCCTTTCAGATCATGAAAAAGGGGGTCTCCTGCCCCCTCGCCCCCCTCTGGCGGAAACCCTGCTAAGGTGTCCACTCAATGATACATTACCCTACATTATGTTCTGCTAATTCCTGTTGTTGAACTTTCAGTTTAAAACGAAAGATTTGGGCTGTGCCAACGATACACTCACCTGTTGATACCACAAGCGCTGATTGTGTGGAAGAAGAACCTTCAGATCACGAAGGCTTGGAGGATGAAGAAGCATGCTACTGGGGAAATAATGCTGTTAAAGTCGAACCTCCAGATGAGGAACTGTGTGACCAGGATTCATTTGGGATAAGCCCCAGTGACATTGTGAAAAAAGAACCTTGCGATTTTAGTCAAACGGTCACAGCCACTCATTCGGAGTCAATTCATGAAGGGAATTTTTACTCGGATCAGTCCATGGAAACTCCTGCCGATGGCCCTCGGATTCTGAATCGAATTAAAGTTGAACCACGTGAACAGGAGTTTGATAATGATATGAAGTTTGAGAATGAGATTAATGAGGCAGCAGTTCAATATTCAGATGGTCTTGGTTGCAATGGGATGAACTTAGACGAACATGAAATGAAAACTGAACCGAATACTGATTCCTTCCCGCAGCTGCCAGAAGGCGTGGGTACAGTTGGATCTGGCAGTGGTTTTGCTGCGCACTTAGCAGAAGTAGGCTTGGAAAATATCAGCACGGACGAAGCTGATTCAATAAAGCAAGAATTAGAAAGGGACAGTGACGCGAATGCGAGGAGGGGCCTGTTGAAAATAGAAGTTGAAGACCCTCTGCACCCTGTGCCAGTTGGATTGAAACGAAAGATAGATAATTCCTGCAGCTCTGCCATGGTAAGTCGAGTGTCCTATGGCAACCTTCAGCCAATATTTCTGTGCAGCAATTGTGTCTAAATTAGGTCCATGGGTAACAATGCAGGTTTTGATGGTCAATAAGTTTGGCTGTGGCTCTAGCTGGATGGTCCTCCCAGCTGCATGCAGTGTACTTTTTGCTTGCCAATGATCGGGGCCTCCCACTTCCCCTGGAACCAGCATTGTTAATATAATTCACACCTCTTGAATTATTCTCATTCTTGATACTATTACAGCAATCGAAAGCCCAGCGTGTTGAAATGCATCCCCAGCTGGTAGAGATTCAGCCCAAACCAGTGGAGATTACACCCACGCCAGTCGTGGTACCTGGTTGCGGTCTCCCACAAGGTGCAGGTTAGTGACTTGTATTTCTATGAATCGTGACACACATGACATGATCTGCTACCATGGTGCATCACCTCGAGCCCACCGACAGTCGAAATCCACTGCGCAGCTCCCTTACCTGTTAGAATTACTTCTGAGCTTATCCCCGGCTAGCTGGTTATCTCGCCGAAACAAACTTTTATCCCCAACCCTTGCGCATGTGGGGCTATCCAGGGATAAGCTCAGAAGTAATTCTAACAGGTAAGTACGCTACTAGTGGATAATATTTTCAAAAGGGAAAATTATAATCACCGCAAACTAAACAGAAACAAACATTTTAATTTTATTTTTTTCCCGATCGCCACTGTTCAGGTCCACAATACCTGATGGCTGTACATGTACTATACATCAATAAACCAACACAGAAATAAAATTTTGAAATAAAAAAATTTTGAAATAAAATTTTGAAGTAAAATTTATTTTTAGCTCACCTGTGGTGAGCTTATACAATGGTTGTGTGTCCGTCGGCCGTCGTCGTTGTCCGTTAGCAGGGCACGTTTCGTAACCGCTGGAGCTATTGATCTGAAACTTGGTACATATACACCCCTAGGTCAGATGACCTACGACACTAAGTTTCGGTCCGATTCGATTCTTGGCTTGGCCACCAGGTGGCTAAAACCGAAAACACAAAAAGAAAAAAGTGCAATAACTCCTGAACTAATGACAGGATCATCTCCAAATTTTTATCATAGGTGTATCTAATGAGGATACATAACATATATAACGGGTTTTTGATTTGACCTACTTTTCAAGGTCACAGAGGTCAAAGTTCGAAATTTTTCCTTTTGGTGGCACGTTTCGTAACCGCGGGTGCTATTGACCTGAAACTTGGTACATATATACCCCTATGTCAGATGACCTACTACACCAAGTTTCGGTCCGATTTGACTCTTAGCTTGGCCACCAGGTGGCAGAAACTCAAAACACGAAAAGTGCAATAACTCCTGAACTAATGACTGGATCACCTCCAAATTTTTATCATAGGTGAATCTGCTGAGGGTACATTACATATATAAAGGATTTTTGGTTTGACCTACTTTTCAAGGTCACAGAGGTCAAAGGTCAAAATTCTGCCTTTTGGTGGCACGTTTCGTAACTGCGGGTGCTATTGACCTGAAACTTGGTACATATATACCCCTATGTCAGATGACCTACTACACCAAGTTTCGGTCCGATTCGACTCTTAGCTTGGCCACCAGGTGGCAGAAACTCAAAACACGAAAAGTGCAATAACTCCTGAACTAATGACTGGATCACCTCCAAATTTTTATCATAGGTGAATCTGCTGAGGGTACATTACATATATAAAGGATTTTTGGTTTGACCTACTTTTCAAGGTCACAGAGGTCAAAGTTCAAAATTTTGCCTTTTGGTGGCACGTTTCGCAAGTGCTTGGGCTATTGACCTGAAACTTGGTACGTATACACCCCTATGCCAGATGACCTATGACACCAAGTTTCGGTCCGATTCGATTCTTGGCTTGGCCACTATCGACTTCGGCATATGTCAAAAATTCTCAAGCTAGAATGTTTTGACCTTGAAATTTTGACCGTAATCATGGCCCTGGAACTCACGTCCTGGAGCATTTCAATTTTACACTTGTCATTTGTTCTTCTGGTACGTTCACACAGGTGAGCACATGGTCCATGGACCATTTCATTATTTTTTCCTCCTCTGAGCTGCCCCTACAGATGGCTTACAAGAATGCAAAAAAATATTTTTTTATTTTTTTCTGACCACCTCTGTATGTCCTTGGATAAAAAAGCACGCCAACCAAGGTAGAAAAAGTTTCACCTCATCAGGGTGGTCGTGTTACTGATGATGTTGTCAAGAGGGGTTCCAGTGGACATGAAGTTGGAGTACAGAAGTTGATCTGTTCAGCTGTCGATGTACATGTATGAGGATGAAGGATTAAGGATGGATCTGCTTTGGTTTGTTGCAGTGATTCAACGTTTAGGTGACTCTAAACACTTGAAGAAGATAGCNTGCCAGATGACCTATGACACCACGTTTCGGTCCGATTCGATTCTTGGCTTGGCCACTATCGACTTTGGCATATGTCAAAAATTCTCAAGCTACATGTAGAATGTTTTGACCTTGAAATTTTGACCGTAATCATGGCCCTGGAACTCACGGCCTGGAGCATTTCGATTTTACATTTGTTCTTCTGGTACGTTGACACAGGTGAGCACATGGTCCATGGACCATTTCATGCATTCCGTGTCTTGTCTGTGCCCTTGTACGCCAGGTTTTAGCGGTATTTTGACTGCCGATGTAGACATATGTCAATCTCCTTGTAGTTTTGGCTGTTGGCCAGGCCGTGTACTTTTTAGGCCCACCCAACAACATGTTTATTATTTATAAGCAATCGAACTACCCAGACTATATATTTATACATTTGGTACTATCTTAAGTTTGTTATAGCAATGACTGACTTGGAATAGGCTATCTTGATTCATAATGATCATTCCAATGTCTGACCAAGTCAACCTCGCCCCATGTAGAGCAACTCTCGTTCCTAGGTATCCACGTACATGTATGTATTGTATTGTAACCGTACATTCTCCAACACTGGGGCAGAAGGAAAACTACGGTATTGGAGAATGATGCAGTCACTGCCAGTGGCGCCGGCTGTTGACACAAAGTGACAATATTGCGGCCTGTTAAAGCCCAACAGTATGCTTTAAGCGTGGCGCACACCTGCGACTAAAATCATGCAACCACCGACGGGACTGGCGACCACGACATCGCAGGCAACCATCGCGTGAGAGGTCGCTCGCCAACCACATTTGCGACCATTTCAGTGAACCATCCGCAAACGATAGATGACCTCCGAAAGCGACTGAATTCACGACTATTGTGGCGTCGCATCGGAATCGTATGCGGACGAAGTTTCATCGTTTTTTTATCAGCCGACTAGTTGCAAAGGTCAGTCGGCCTTTGCGACTGAAAATTAAACATGTTGAATTTTTGGTCTCTTGATGCGATCGAAATTCTTTGGTCTCCGTCGGCCATTGAAACCGGTCATTCAGATCGCCCAGTGCAACAATCATCCGCAAACAATGTAACGACCACTCAAGCGACCAGATTTGAGACGAGATACGATTAATCAGGCGATCGATCACAGTAAGGTCATTTGGTGCAATGATCTGCCGCAGAGTAGTCAACAAATCCTGCAAATTGCCAGTCGCTCTAGCAGTCGAAATGGGCTTTAAAAATTGCACGAAAAATCACAGGTGTGCGCCATGCTTTAGGTGACCCTTTCTCCCTCCCCACCTTGATAGGCCTAAAGCTGCGTTTACCAGACATCCGTAATGCGGTATAGGGACGCAGAATCCCCGGCGGAAGCGATATGTTGTATTCGAAAATGCATTGCATTTTCCGCTTCCGCGTTCCGCAATCCGCATTCCGCGTGTCACCTAAACGTAGCTTTAGACTGTTACAATGTGACTAAGGCTGCGTTTAGCTGACACGCGGAATGTGGTATAGGGACGTGGAAACCCTGGCGGAAAGATGTTGTATGCGAAAATCTGCTTCCGCAATCCGCATTCCGCGTGTCAGCTAAATGCAGCCTGACTAACCCTTCATCAGGTATAAAGGTAACATGCTTCAACTCATTCTTTAGCCCGCTTGGCCCATAGGCCAAAAGGGCTTATGCTGTGCTTGGCGCCTTTAGTGGTGGTCTGTCGTGCGTGCGTTAGTGCGTGCGTGCGTGCGTCCGTAAACTTTTCCCTTGTCAGATGGATAGCGCCTTCAGTTTTTGACCGATCATTTTCATATTGCATATGGGTGTGTATGACCACAAAATCTAGGTCAAGTTCGATTTTGGGTGCGATACGATTCCTACTTTGGCCAGTAGGGGGCGTTTTGTGAAAAAATTCAAAGGCCTGTATTTTGCGAATGGCTTGAGCTATCACGATGAAACTTTGTATGCATGTACCTCTAGCTTGTGGTGACTTGCACACGAAGTTTCGGTGCAATCTGATTCTCCACTTTGCCACTAGGGGGCCAAAANAGATGGCTTGTATGGGATTCTGATATGGCTTATGCTTTCCACCACTGTGCTAAAAAAGCCAAGCGGGCACAGTGCCTTTGGCACTATTTTTCTGATACACACTGTATACGTGTCAGCAGATGACAAGTCATGACCTGCTCTAGAAAAAGTAGCTGCTTGGTACAACCAAGGAAAGGGTTAACGGCCTTACAACACAACAGCTGAAATGTACAATCTTGGTCAGAAGTTATTAACCACCAGATATTTGTAAATTACTCCGTGATCCTCCAATATTTTTTCACCAATTTTTGACACAAGGTAGTTAGAGCATTTGTCCATCATAAGGCCACATAAAAAAATTCCCGGTTCTCATCAGAACTTTTTCAAAAGTCAATGAGGCACGCGGATTTTTTTTTTTTTTTTAGTATGACTGTAGGCCACCTAAGGGGTAGGTAGGCCTTGGCCTATTCAAAAAATCACCTCAAATTCAATTCTTGAATTAGCATTTTTTCCAGGTTCAGAACAGTGGAACAGGCTTAAAGGTTACCTGAGAAGCTTCCCAGCACTCAGCCTCTCTGGAAAGATGTTGGAGTAAAGATCATTTCAGTGAAAGTTGCATGAAAATTGGACCATTAATTACCGGTACAGTGTTATACCAAATTTAAAGATAATGTATCACGACTTCATTGTTTACATTCAATGTTTGTAAACATGGATGTTTACATCATGTTATTTGGAGTTTTTGAGACATGCCAACCCACCAAATTGAATACTTTTGGTGCCAAAAGAATTTTTAGAGGGGCATCAAATGTGCTGTTCTCCGCTGCCTGACATGGTTGTCAGGGGTGTGTAGTAGTCCTGTTTAAATTGCCATAACTTTGTAATGGGCGACCCGATTTTCATGCGCTTTGCAGTTTCATGTTGCCTGACTAATGCTCTATAGTATTACGCAGAAAACCAGAAGTCGATAAAAGCTTCTCAGGTAACCTTTAAATGCATGACACAGGTCAGCTTCTGCCATCTTCAACCATCAAGGGTTAACATGAATCCTCCATAGGCCTACAATGGGAACATGTATGTAAACCTTTTGATAATATTCACAGATGAGTTTACACGTCAACTCTACTTATTATAGGCATACTATGTGCTCCACAAGTATCCCAGTACTGGATATTCACATCAAAGCTTTGTCTTGGAGATCAAAGGCCAACCGCCTGACACTTGATAAACAGACCCATTAATGATTCTGAGGCTGGCACTGACGATCGTTTTGAGTCATGGAACTTGCTGCAAGTTGATAGAACACACCTGTAGATCAACATAAAATGAATCACTACCAACTTAAGATGAGACAGACTTCAATTGACGAACTTACGGGCTGTTTAATTCAACTTTTTTTGTGAAATAAAAAATAAAAATTTTTTCGATGCGGCAGCAATATTTTGATGCGGGCGCTGATGAGAAACCGGGAATTTTTTTTATGTGGCCTAAGGCCATGAAGGCGGAATGATTTTTCTCATCATCTCAGACTGCTGTTCACTTGACTTGAATTAAGTGCAAAAACTCCAACAAAGTTGCCATTTTTATGTTAAAAAATCAAATATTTTGAAAAGTTTTGATGATGATATCCATCTATGCAGACATTGGAAGATTTTACAGGTGAACATTTTCAGGAATTGCGGAGTTTCTGAAAATTGCAGTTTGACCAGCAAACTTCGAACTGCAGTAAAATCGAAGTCAGTCGTATTGTCAAGTAGGTCAGTGACTGTCAACTGTGTCGTCGTCACCTTCTTGTCACAGTTTGTGACGGTCCACTTATAGTCATGTGACCTCTTGACTTCGATGATGTAGTCGGTGATTGGACTGCCACCGTCCTCGCGTGGAGGCTGCCATCTTAGTTTAGCTTGGTTGTCTGCGATGATTTCAACACTTAGGCGACCTGGGGGACCAGGTTTATCCAAAAGTAGAAATATAAACATACTGTAGCCTGTATCTTTGAATTCATTCCTTGGTTACGGTAGACAGAACAGAGCCTATAGGATGTAGGCCCTAACAGATAGACAGCTCTACTCACCAAATGGATGCTTGGCTCTGATTGGTCAAGTGTCTCTGATGGTCGACGCAGACCCTCAGCGTTCTCTGCCACGATGCGGATCTCGTACTCCTCACCCTCGTGGACATCATCCATATTGAACGCTGTCTCCCTCATGAGTTGACGGTTGACCCTGACAAACTGGGTACTGTAAC
Source organism: Notospermus geniculatus (assembly GCA_002633025.1). Classification (NCBI taxonomy): domain Eukaryota; kingdom Metazoa; phylum Nemertea; class Pilidiophora; order Heteronemertea; family Lineidae; genus Notospermus; species Notospermus geniculatus. The sequence goes on from NMRB01004508.1 coordinate 21,446, forward strand.
CTTGGCAACGTGGCGATGACATATCCCTTAACGGGGCACCGCCGTCTGATTCTGGTGCATCCCACGTGATGACGATATTACTGCTAGTGGCTTCTTTCAGACGCAGGTTGTGTGGTGCACTCGCAACATCTGAAGTTTTGGAAGATTGTTCATGGAATTTTTGTGCCACAACAGAAGTTTGAAGAAGTTTGAAGAGACAAACTGTAGGGGGACACCAGGCCTTATCAGGGACAAATGGAGGTATTTGTCAAGAGGGCCTAAAACATCCACGACTTAATACCAAATGGCGAGCACGCTGTCCTTGAGTTCAGCAGGATTACTGATAGTATCAGTGATACCAATAGCATTCTCCGCAGACACACGGAAGCTATATTCCTTGCCTTCAGTCAGTTTGACAATCTCCGTGTTCAACGTGTTGGCGCCGACCTGGGAGCATGTTGTCCACATTGTTCGGCTTGCTTCACGGCGCTCAACGATATAGCCCTTGGTTTTAGAACTGCCGTCGTCTGCCGATGGTGACCAGGAGACGGTGACTGAGTCCCTCTGGACGTCTGTCACCTTCAGGTCCTTGGGAGGCTGGGGAACGTCTGCAGAGAAAAGACATAAACAACATGTCAGCTGTCAACCCATCCTGGGAACCCAGGACATTTCCACTCTGCATAGCGCGTTACAATGCCCTGGGGAAACCCACCCCGTTTCGGTGGAGAAGAGGGCTGTTCCCTCATGTGTACTCGCCAACTGGTAATTCACGAATAAACCATGCAATGCAGTGGGGAATCGCCACTTGATGTAATGGGCAGACATCGCGCCTAGTGCTGCAACGTATGCACATAGATCTGGTGTTATGAGTTACCGGGTACCAGTCTCATAGCAATGTATCTCATTCCATAATTTATGCATGCTGTCGGAATGATAGCTGCCCCAAACACATGAACTGGATCATACCTTCGTGTTTTGAACCCGTCGATACTTACTNAAACATGTGCACATCAGCTAGTGGTGCCACCTGTCATTACTAACGGAAACTAACGCTAAAAGGCATGGTCCGGAGACCCTCATTAAAACAGCCTTCAACTTTCTCAACAATGAGTTAGCTTTACAATTAATATCACCTATGCATTCTATACATTTCCTTTCACTACCAGAGCGATACAATACCTCTATTCCTCTTGATCTTGGAAATTATCGAACACAAAAACTGGACAAAAGACGAAAAGTCCATTTTAGCCCAAAGTTGCAGGCTAGGGCGGAAGCACATGGTGCTGCGCACGCATCTCCTGAGAGGAAGTTTAATAAGGCGCCAAATTTAAATTGACGCAGTCACATGGCTCCCCTAAATTGCCCATCAATTTACCATAATCAAATAAACTTTACTTGACTTCCATACTTTTAAGTCTCCAGAATATATCAACATGAAGAAAACAAATACACGTCACCTTTAAGTCAAGTACACTTAGAAACACTTAGAATAACATGATCGAGGCCGAAGAGGAAATTTTTTCCAGTTTTAGTCCAAAACTACAAATCTTTATGACTTAGAAAAATATATGAAAGATTCTTTACCACAAATGCAAGTCATTCGAGACCATTATGACTGTAAGATCATGACAGCTTACTCATTGCATGGCTCCCCGTTCGGGAATCCCCGGTGAAAACAAAAGTACGAGTTTCACAATGGGTCTCTCCAATGTTGACTTTGTCCGTCCAACAAAGATCTGAACCTTTCGGACCAAACCGTCCGCACTGGGATACACTTTGGTCACACGAGCGAGTGGCCACTGACTGCGTGGCAGATCATCATCAACTAAAACAACGACATCACCAACTTGCAAGTTCTTCGAAACATCACACCATTTTGCACGATTTTGCAAATGAGGCAGGAATTCTGACCGCCGACTACACCAAAACTGGTCGGCCAAATACTGTACTCGACGCCATCGCTTACGGCAAAAGACGTCTTCTTTGACAAAGTTTCCCGGAGGTGGAGCTACCACTGCAGATTTCAAAGTGAGCAGTTGGCTGGGTGCCAAAGGTTCAGGACTGTCTGGACACTTGGTATCAATATAAGTCAGAGGCCTACTGTTCACTACCGCCTCCACCTCAGTCATGAAAGTGTGTAAAGATTCGTCATCCAATTGGTGACCATTCTGTAGGAGAATAGATGACAGCTGGCGGCGAATTGTCAAGATGTTCCGTTCCCATACTCCACCAAAATGACTAGCATTTCCAACTTGATTTGGCTCAATTATCACCCAGTCACAATCATCTTTCAGCAGTTCTCCTGCTATTTTAGCATGGTCCATCTTTGACAATTCTCCGGCCAGTTCATTTTTACCTCCAATAAAATTTGTTCCTTGATCACATCTGAGTTTCCGTACCGGACCTCTCCTGCAGACAAATCTGCGGTAAGCATTGATGAAGCTACTAGTGTCCAATGAATTGGCTACTTCTATGTGTATAGCCCTGGAAGCCATACAACTGAACACAACACCATAGCGTTTCAACTGACTTCTACGCTCCTTTATGGAAAACGGCCCAAAGAAATCTGCACAGGAGTATGTAAATGGGGCCTCAGGCTCCAAACGATCGGAAGGCAAGTCAGCCATTTTCTGTAAGCAAGACGCACCCCTGAGCCTACGACAAATGACACATCTCATGATGAAAGAAGTGACTGCCCCCCTGGCACCTACTATCCAATATCCTGCCTGTCGGCTGGCATTCAAAGTCATACCCCTACCACCATGGTTCACCCTAGAGTGAAAATGCCTGATCAGCAGAGCAGTTACATGACTATGCCGAGGAATCAAGATTGGATGCGTCACATCAACTGGCATCTTCGAGTTTTTGAGACGACCCCCGACTCTCATCAGACCATTCTCATCTACGATCGGATCTAAGGGTTTCAAGTTTTTTAACTTCCCTTCAAAGCATTCCTTCTGTACAATTCTGATGATGACCTGCTCCGCTCGTTTCAAATCCACTGCATCTAATGCAATCCTAACCTTAGGCATACCACTGAGTGCAGGCACTGGTTTGCCTGCTCTCTTCTGAGCAACTCTCTCCCTCAATCGGTCCAAATATTTCAAGCACAAGGCAACAGACCTCTTTACATGAAACCAACTGGAGAAACACTCAAATCTTGGCATCATCTTGCCTGTGGTCAGAACCTCCTCTACTCTAGTATCTAAGACAGTACGCTTAACCTCTGGGTCGTTCTGAGAAATGCACACATCCAAACTCTCTAGTGAGCAGGGCTGACCATCATCAGATCTGAGAAATTCTGGACCCCGCCACCACAATTGTGAATTGATGAGATCAACTGCGGACATGCCACGCGACGCCATGTCTGCCGGGTTTACATCTGTACTGACATGATACCAATCCAGAGGTGTGGTGGTCTCCCTAATTTGCTGAATCCGATTTGCCACGTAAATATGAAATTTACGCCCTTCATTAGAAATGTAGCCGAGAACTACCTTACTATCAGTGTAGTATCTGTGCACCAAGTCACTGTAACGCAGCTCTCGGTCAAGAAAACTACCAACGTTCACCGATATGACAGCAGCATTGAGTTCTAGGCGTGGGACGGTAATAGGCTTGGCAGGTATAACACGGGCTTTAGCCATGACTAACGATGTAGCCACTCTACCCTGCTGATCAACCAGTTTCAGATAGCTGCACTGACCCAAACCCCCAGGTTCCAAGCTGGCATCACTGAAATGATGCAACTCTGTGCGGACAATCTGTGCAAACTCCTTCGGCTTGTAACAACGAGGGATTTCTAATGCGGAGAGGTTTTGGAGGTCAGAACGCCACCTATCCCACATAGCCCTTACCTCAGCTGGCACTGGTTCGTCCCAGTCAACGTTTTTACCAATAAGTTGCTGCATAATGCGCTTGCCTTGTAGCAAAAACGGGGAAACTAAGCCAAGAGGGTCGTAAATGGAACTGATCGTTGATAAAATCCCACGTCTCGTGAGGGGCTTATCCTTCAAGGTAACGCTGAACCCAAAGGTGTCCGATTCTACATGCCACTGAGTCCCCAGGGCTCGTTCGATAGGCAGCTCTCTGACATCCAATCTTTGAACGCCCTCTGCACGACATTCAACTGGTACCTCATTTAGCACTTCTCTGTCATTACATACAACTTTGTGCAAGTTGAAACCAGCCCGCTTACACAGAGACCTGCCATCAGTGATCAGACCCTTGGCTTCTTCCTTTGTATCATCTGAGGAGAGGCCATCATCTACATAAAAGTCCTCTCTGACAAACTGTGCTGCCTTGGGACCATCTAGTTCCTCAAACTTATCTGCCGCATGCTTCAAGACAAAGTTCGCTACCCCAGGACTGGACGTCGCACCAAAAACATGAACAGTCATCCTAAACTCAGACGGTGGCTTGCTCACGTCACCCTCATCCCACCATAGGAACCTCAAAAGGTTTCTGTGCCCCGGTTCTACATACACTTGATAGAACATTTTTTCTATATCACACATGAATCCAATGCGCCCTTTCCTGAACCGAAGCAGCACGCCTGTCAGATTGTTAATCAGGTCTGGTCCCTGAAGCAGGTGCCTGTTTAGGCTGTCACCTTTAAACTGAGCTGAGCAGTCGAATACCACTCTAATACGACCTGGTTTGTGCGGATGAAAGACGCCATGGTGTGGCAAATACCACACCATAGTGTTGTCGAGATTTAGTTCCTGCTCAGGAACCCTTTCAGCTTGGCCAGCTACAATCAACTTATTCATAAACTCAACATAACTGGCCTTGTATTTGGGGTCCTTCTCCATCTTCTTCTTAAGCCCAGTCAATCGCTGGACCGCTAGTGCCCTATTGTTGGGCAAATTCACCCTCTCTTCCTTCAAAGGAAGAGGCAACTCAAAATGGTTGTCTTCTCTCTGACGAATGCCATCATTCAATGCACTCAAAAATCTTTGGTCTTCATAAGACATGGTACCTTGCCCTGACTTTTCATTAAACTCCATAGTGAGCATCTGGGAGACCTGTTGAGGGGTCACTTCTCTGGTCTGTGTACGAAAGGCAAAATGTCTAGCTACTGTACACCTGCACTCAAGTTTACTTAAACTACCACAAGTGCAATCACATTTCACCATTTCACCAATCACACCCCAACCGAGGATGGTTCTCACCCCGTAAGGATCACTATCCCCTTGTCCAATAACCACATCAAGAGGCTTGAGTGCAGCGGTACAGTTCACACCGATCAATAGGCCTATCTCAACATCACATAAGAAGGGCGGGAGTTGGTCCGCAACTGCTTGAAGGTGAGACCACTGTCTCACTACCTCCGGCTTAGGCACTTGACTTAACTTGGCAGGAATGGCATCACGAGTATAAGTGCCTGGCAACTGTACCTCCTCTTTCTCGCTCAAACCCTTGACACTAAGGCCATGAACCCTTTCACATTCTACGGTTTCTTCAGATAATACAGTAGCAAGTTTCAAGGAGACTGGGTCTCCGTGTACCCCCAATTTCTCAAGTGTGGATGACGTGATGAAGCAGGCATCAGATTGCTCATCTAAAAGAGCATACACCAAAACAGAACTGCCTCGGCTGTCACGATGAGCCACCGTGACAGGGACAACCAATGAAGAAAAACAACCAACATTGTCAGCCTCCACACAATGCGCAGTGGCACTGAGTGCCTTGGAATCGGCAGACTGATTTTCAGTTGTGCCAGACGACTTGAACGCGAAGTTGTGGAGCAATGTTGGGTGTAGTCTCTGGCAGACATCACATTTCATCTTTCGCCTGCACTGCCTCTTCACGTGACCCCACTTGAAACATCCAAGGCACAAACCATTCTTTTTTACAACTGACTCTCTGTCATTTAACGACATTGCTTTGAATTTTTCACAGCTTTCCAGAGAGTGCACTTCCTTGCACACAACACATGTAGGCGGAGACTTGGTATCTGATGAAGCACCCGACTGGCCCCTGCTGCTTCTACCCTCAGGCATGTCAGGTGTAGACGATGCGCAACCTCCAGTTGAAGCAAAACTTGTTGCTGACTTTGGTTTATTTGAACTGTTGGGAGTGGGTGATGCCCCCTTTGGTTTAGGTGTAGGTTTAACAAAGCTGGGTTTACCCAAACTGGCGCAACGCTCAGCAGTAGGATTGGACGCTATTCGTGCCTGTTTACGAATAAACAGAGCAAAATTTGCAAATGGCGGATAATCTTCATGGACACGTTCCTGAACCAGATTATTGCGTTCTTGACTTGGAGTACCATAAAGCCAGTTGTCGACTTCAACAAACCATCTATCTCTGATGTTCTTAGGAAGCTTTGGGAGAATTTTCTCATACTCCTCTGGGTCATCGAGGATTCTCAAATGACTCAAAGTTCCCATGGCCGTTTCACACTGACCAAGAAAATCAGACAATTTCCGTAAGGCCTTACCATCACCGGGTCTAATGTCATTGAACTGCGAGATCCTTTCACGGAACGATCGTGCAAGTCTCAGCTTGTCGCCAAAACGCTCTTCCAGCAGCGTCCTTGCCTTGAGATACGAAGCCTCTGTGTTGACTGCTAGAAGTCCCTTTATGCTCTCCTTTGCCTCACCCGTAGTGTACTTTCCCAAGTAGTACAAGCGGTCGCTGCTCTCTGGATAACGATTTTCCACCAGAACCTTAAACGAATTAATCCATACCGGATAATCAAAGATATCACCAACAAACACCGTGGGTTCCTTTTTTGGAAGACCTTCACTCCTCTTTATGATGGCATCAGCTAATCCAGACAGTGCAGTTGCAAGTTCTCCATTACCACCATCCCCGTTAGAACCACGAGTGTTTGAACTATCCGATGTAGTCACTTGAGACGGTACACTTTGCCGGCGGGCTTCACTCATGCCTCGGTCTCGAAGTTTCAGCTGCTTGATCTCCTCGAGTAGCCTTTGGTTTTCCTCCATTAACGCCAATCGTTGTTGTTCAGCTAGAAGTCGGAAAGTGCCCGAATCATTGATACCAGTATCGTAATCAAAGTCTATTCCGTAATCGTCATCTATTCCGTAATCGTCTTCCTCGTTCATTTCACCGTCGTTCATCGTTGCCATGAGGGTAGAGTTCTTACTGTGACGGTTATCATTGAAGAAACGAGAATCTTTCCACTCAACCTCGTCTATCTTTATTGTATCAGCCGTCAAGAAACATTCAGTGGTAACAGTTCCTTCACAACATACACTGGCACCCGTCAGGGACACATTACAAAACAACAGCCAACAGAGTACCACATACATGTGGAGCATTTCTGTACACCTTGGTCACAGAGCTTGTAAGAACTGAAATGAAAAGAACATTATCACACTTGGTGATCTCAAACCCGGGGGGATCACTCCCCATAAAGTGTGTTGCACATCAGTGTACCAAAAATTGCGGGTAAAGGGGTGTTTTTCGAGCCGCATCGGCGGGACCCGCGCTGGGTCAAATAAGCCCCCCTATTTCACCCATAACCCC
>NMRB01004509.1:12242-23398 GCA_002633025.1 Notospermus geniculatus
CGTTTTGACCCTTGAGTGTGAAAATCGCGAAAATAAAACGCACGCGAAAATTTTACGGTTTACAGTACCATTGAGGTGACTGATGTTCAAAATAGCAGGCAGTGTAAAAACTAATTGAGAAGTGATTTTGTTCTTCAGTTTAGTTTAGTTTTTCGGAGATTCCATTTAACCAGTTCAACATTCGTGGCCAAAGGAAAGTTTTTGATGCATCTTTGTTGGACAATAAACGGTAAGTACTGCTTTAGCTTTTAGCCAAGAGCTGCCCTAGAAAAAGTAATTTAGAGATTCAAATGTGTTCCAGGCTTTGTTACGGAGTCTTGATCATTTTGGCTCATGTATCAGATTTAATCCAGGCGTTCAACATTAACCCACGGCAACCCTGAATTCAACATTAACACAAACGACCACACAATGAACACGACAGAAATGAAACCAAGATAAACTTGTAGTCTGTACATGTAAAATGATAGCCTTTAGTAGACAGGAGACATAATATTTCATGACCACGATCTCTGATGATTCCAATTTTTGTTGTATTATACGCACTCTTTTTTTCATTCGGCTGTCACATATTTCATTTCCAATTCCAAACATGTTAGATATCCAACACCCAAATGATTTGAAAGCCATGTCTTCAACACCAGCTTCTATTCTCTATTCAAGATGGAGAGAATTTTCACCTCAGTTATGATGGAAAACAAGAGTGGCAGTCAAGACTGCGCATGTTGAAATATTAGGTCATTGCAGACTTGTGAATAATAAATGGAATATAAATTTGATTATTCATGTTTACTACTCAATTAAATCGCTTGATGTTTTGTGGCGATCATTTGGGTGTAGTGATTATGGGAGAACACAACCGAAAATTAAATCAAGTTATTATTGGTTTTGGAAAAATGTGGCCTTTGGGGCAAGAACTGGCCATTTTAGTAATGGGGGCCGTGCAACGGCATCACCCAACACAAGTTGTGACTCCTCCAAAGATTTAACGGAACGAAATCCATTCATTTCCTTATCAGATACAACTGGCCAATACTGTTTGCAAGTGACATATTATGTAGGCTACTATAATCATATATGCAGGTCAATACAAGGTGAGATACTTTATTGTATACTCAGTCCTCAAAAACAAACACAATGCTCCTAACTTAAAACACAGCACAACAAAGCAAAATTCATCTAATTATAGAAACTACCAAAACGGACTAACAACCCTTAACTAGTGAACAAAGAAATTGTTGAAAAGGATAAAAGATTGCAACATGTATCCAAACAAGTTATATATTAGCCAGCTGCAGGATATAACATTGAAATGAAACATGTGCTTCAAAAGTCCATAAAAAGTTAACTCTAAGAACATGGGTGAAATTAATTATCAAGTCCACAAACCACCTTTGGGTCTTTCTTTTATTTACATTAAAGTCATATACGATGTTGACTGGCATTTCTTCTCAATAAGCCATTAAAACAGCAAGTAAGTCATTTACAGTTGATCTTAACTTATGATTTAATCAATCGTGTGCATTATGCATCGCACAGAGGTTAAATTTTGATCGTGTCAATCAAATTTCATTTGACTGTAAAAACTGGCCGTACGATTGTAATATATACCTAAGTAAGTTAGGTCTTAAAAACAGCAGTACGCATACGTTAAAAGTGGTTTGCGGCTCAAAAATGTTTAAAATGAACACGAAATTTTCTTGAAACTGAAATTTTCAAATGGCCTTTCTTTTTGAGTTGTTTTTGAAATGAATCCTGGTTTTCTTCATTAGAGGTCTTTTGACCTGTACTTAATGCTTCACATCATAGCCACAACGACACGAAGATTCTAATAATGAATTATAATTATCATCATAAAAAGTGCAGACAAGAGGAAGCGAGTATCAAACGAGGCCCGAAAAAACGTCACATTAAAAATGATAAGATTTCAACTAGATTGGAATCAATGAATTCAAGTAGACTACAGAACATGAGAGAGATAAAGTAACAGTATTTCGGGGATTCCACGTCCAAAATCTCTCAAATTAACTAAAAATCTTTATAATATATTACCTCGGGTGAACATCAACCCGGGGTCTTTGGTTCTCTTTTTAAGATAAAATTGAATATCTTTTATATCTCAGTTCCAGCATACTTTCTCTTACATTATCAATATCATTTAACAACGACTCTTCAAACAATAGTCTTTGAAAACAAAAACAAGGTCCTTCCAAAACGCTGGATATTCAAAACAACGACGATGCCTCATTCTGGAGGCATCTACAGCCTCGATCTGGAGGCATCCCGCACGTTCCAGATGTACACCAGCGTACACCTCAACGCTACAAAATGTTTTGTAGTCACTCCTCCTCTGTACATAATGTTTCTTGATCCCATCTTTGTTAAATTGTATGTATATGCTTCGAAACAATCATCAGTAATTAATTGCCTCCAAATAAAGATGCCTGTACATGTGGAGGCAGTTGTTTTAATTCCTTATAAATTCGTCAAAAGCGAGATCACTAAAAAAGCTACAGTAAAGCAACTAGCAAACTACTTACTAATGTGACTTCTGAGGAATGTCATAGAGTACTTTGGGGTCAATCAGGTGCATTTCTGGAATAATTTTCAACTCTTCCTCGTACTGTAGTTAATCCTCCTATGTCGGACCTATCCCTCACACAATTTTGGCGCTAATGCGCTATCCCGTGCAGAATGCGCTACCATGTCGAATTACACACACAGTGACGGTCACATTTCATCCCAATTTGGATATCAACATCCTAAGCAGTATGCAGGGCACAAATATGTACAATACAAGTAAAATGTGACCGTTTTTTTAATATTTTTATAATTGGTTTCGTATTTCGTCGTATGAAAAATCCTGGAAACAGCACTTGCACAATATTCACATAGTTGTGAAATGCATGAAAATGGAAGAGCTTGGTGTGTGGCTTTTAAACTGAACTGTACATCTTTAGTACAAAACCCCTTCTCTAAAAACGCTTACATGACTAGATTACAATAGTAGAACTGTACAAAAATATAATCTCTTCATGGAAGTTTGCATGAATCTGTATCCGCACTTTCCGTACTCTCATCACAATCATCGCTATACAGAATATTTTTGACATCTGCGTTCCAACTCGATAGTCCGCTCTTGGAAAAGGTCTTTTTCCACAAGTCCCGTTCCACCACATGCAAATTTAAAGGTAACTGTACGTTTAACACAAGTTTGTAACCCCAAATTCAAAGCAAAATGCACTTAATGCTCTAGCTGTTATGCTGAGCTAGCCTAAATGCCGGTAATAATAAAGGGGCAAAGCGATAAGATGAGAAATCAAAGGCAGCCGTGAGATTATACAAGAAAAGAACGAAATAAGCATATGAAGAGAAGAGCAAACCGATTGATATCTTCAAAATGTACTCCGATATGTATCTCAACCAATAACTAATGAACTAAACTAAACTAATACAACTAGCACTCACCAATAAATTACTAAATAAATAGTGATATTGTCTTTTTTTTTATTTACAAACTTTTGAGTAAATAAATTATTATATTGTATTGACAATATGTCCCAAGTTTTCTATTGCACTGACCGTGTCTAAGACTGAAGACAGGTCTTTAATTACTAGAACCTAAGTTACACAAATAAATCAACAGATGGCAACAAAAAAGGGTTTGAACACAACACAAATACTGAGTTGATGGTTAAGATATACAATTAGTACCATGTACTACCAACAGAACTAAAATGAGTACTGATAAATTAAATAATTTAAATGAGTGATTACAGTATTTTAATGAACGCGTGTTGGCAACGATATGTGTACCATGAGTAATCTGGTGTTGTAAATGGCAGGTTACACGACCAAAAGAGTACCAGGTAGATTTTGCCGACCTTTACAATAAATGCAATGAATGACTCGATTAAGTTACAAGAACTGATATTTTCAAGTCAAAAAGTAAATTCAAATGGTAAAACTGGTGTAACAACATTCATAAATGCTCTAGGAGTTTTGGCTGCACCGACATGATATGCAAATGTATTCGTAATTATTTGAATGAAACAAAGAAAATCTCAATTACCTTTTCTTAATCAGAATAAAAGCAAATGTTAAGACTCCTGGTTTAGGTTAAATGCAGAGAAAACCAATGAATTATGCAAGAAAACACAAGATCTTATCTATAATAATGATAATCAAGTATCGTCACCCTCGAAAAGAAACAAATAAGAAAACCACCAACAGGACAAAAACGAAAAAAGTTTGATTTAAATTTGCTGTGTGGAATAATGACCACAATATTAGTACATCCGTAGAGGAATGAAGCACAAGTGAAGAGCTTATGTCAAGTCACCGATCTCTTTTCTTATGTCACAATTTGTCCGTAAGTAAGTTTAGAATGATCTCCCTTTTTTAGTCACTTGACCTGGTTCTGACTAGTGTATAGTATCCACAGATCCCTTTGTTTAATGTCCATGGAGCTTAGCCTTACGACTTTTGTTTGTTGGTTTTGAAACTAACTTGTAACACTCGGTTTCCAAGGGGATATCCGTTGAGATTTTGAATTGCGACTAGTGCCTCCTCGTAATTGGTCATTGTGACGAAACCGTATCCCCTGCACTTGTTTTGCGGGCAACGTACAACTTTAACATTCTGCACAGCGCCAAAGGGGCCAAAGAGCTGCCACAGGACATTGTCCTCGGTTTCTGGTGCCAAATTGTATACAAATATGCAGAATCCACACCCATTGAGGGTTGGTGGGGGCATCAGGGATCCACAGCCAGCATGAAGAAGACCACCCTCGAACGGGGAGAACCTGAAAAGACAGCAGAACAAGGGTAAGTTTTAGAATATGTAAATGTGATAAAAGTAACTAATCTCAATAAAGAAGTTGGTAACATTCTATGGAAAAGCCTGCTCATTATACACTTGCTGCATTGCCATGTACATGTACAGAACATTCACAGTAAAAGCACTGATGTTTCCCACTCAAGAATCTGTGTATAGTTCCACCAGAACTTTGAGTAGTTAAGTACCGTCAGCTGCCACATGGCGGCACAGATGTTTTGTTGGTTTTCCATATCAATATTCCTCATTCTACTGCAAAGATCTCGTCCAGAATAGAGGAGAATCTGGGGTTCTCTCAATAATACCGGTAACAATATGGCTACACAAAGCCACCTCAAAAGTGGGCCATTTTCACAAATGAACAAGCCATTCCCAAAACGTTGCATAAAACATCTCCAGGCAATTGATATCCGACACTAAGTTCCATTATGTTGATTTTTGCAGGCTTCATTGGGAAGGAAGCTGAATGTATTATTATGAATTCAACACATCTTTGACGACGACATTTGGTAAATTAACAATCAAAGAATGGCATCCATCGACACGGAACGGTCAACGATGACAGTGACTATGATGACCATGATGATGATGATGATGATGACATAGATAATGATGGTGATATGACACATCATGAAATACAGATATGGACTGTGTGACAAGATATTCTATTGGAACTACAAATGGAGCTTCAGACATAAACTTGTAGGTTACTCACAATGCATCCACTTTCTGCTCTTGGTTACATGTGGTACTAGGTGTAGCAGTAGTAGAGGCAGAGCTAGACAGAGCTGAAGACGTGTTCGTTTTTAGTCCCCCAGCTAGTAAGGTTGGAGTATATGCAGCTGGGAAGCTGGAACAGAAGGAGATGGGTTGTCATTCCACTACCACTGACTTATCGAGATGTCAAGTTCAAGTTCATTTTCAAAGCCAACATTGAGAATCCACTGTCATTTCAATAGTTTCCCATCAAACTGTACAGTGATTTCAAGACTTGAGCAATGATTTTAGGGTTGGCAACTACAGGCAGAAAACATACATAGAGAATGAATTTCTATGCATATGGTGCTAGACTTTCTGACCGGTTCATTTTAACTGATGCCAAAGCTGTATGGTATATCACCCCTTTCATAACCCCCGCACTTCTGTGACCAGGATGACATGACATGCCTAGGATTAGGAAATGGTCAGAAGTCATCAATATTGACCACTGATCAGTTACTTCAGCATTTTGATCATTGCATCCAACTACTCGGACTGGAAAACGACTTGGTGAATTTTGTGTTGGCAGGAGCGGAGCGTCACCGCCATACAGAATGATCCGTTTTCTCCGCTAGTTTCTCATCTCAACTTGTCAGTCATAGGTGAATGGATTATAATCAATAAGTGCAAGTTGTGCAAAGACACACCAATTTTGTCAAAATTCTAGAAAATGACCCCGCTAATCATTTGGTCGCAGGAACCTTTCTTGCTCCCAAACTTGAAAACACCTCACATGATTTGCGGTTTCAGAAACAAAAAGAAATCTGCTAATCACTCTTGAAATTGAAAAGCTCTACTCGTATTTAGCATTTTTACCTAGGACCAGACTGAAAATGAAATGAGTTGGAAGAATCTGCAGTTGTCGTGTATACAAAGCAGTTGCTAAATGGCCAATTTCATTTTTAAGGAAAGCGACTCTTTGGTTAATACCTATTAACTTTCATACGTACAGATGTGCATGTATTGAAGGGCAATAACTTTAAATATAATTGTAAAGATTTCGTTGTAAATGATGGTTTCACACAGTCCACATCTGCCGGTTTGGTTAAGTGTTGATGGCTGTGCATTAAACTCAAAGCACACGCCATGGAAGCGTATCAAGAACACAACCGTACAGGTACAGCAATAATGAAACCATATTTATTTTGTAAAAACATAGGATGAACTAAACTACTATATGCCAAGGAGTTTGAAAGTGGTGAAAAATGACTTCATGCTCTCAGTGAGGGTGTTCAACGAACAATTTTAGCCGGGGTAAACTGGTCTAGTTGAGAAAACACAGACAGAGATTGCATATTGGGCCACAGCAAGCTAGTATCACACAACAGCTACAGGTAATCATTATAAGAAATTCAAAATCAAGAGCCCACAGGAGAGAGAAAATGAAAGGTACACACATACAAAAGGCACTGGCACTGCAAGCTGGAAACTCAAAATAAAATTTGTACAAAACTGGAACTAAACTCGCAAAAACTCAAGAAAGCCTTGTTAGAAATTGTTTTTTATCAAAACTGAAGTGTGATTTTGAACAATGGCACTTACAGTCTTTGTATGATATCAATCAGTAAACATAAGTTGCCAGTTTATATTATTATGTGTTTTCATGTGTATTTATCCCCCTTGAAAAGCGCTTTTTTGTTGATGTGCAGACGATACGAATTTTACTACTACGCCAGGAGTGGGAGGTAAGACTTTAACCAAAAGTTATTTACCCATTTTGCTTTTGCGTATCTCCAATTTTTCGAATTGCTGGGTTTGCGAAGGTAGTAGCAGTAGCAGTATAGGGCAATACACACCCCTCCAAAGGTGAGAACCTGCAAACCAAACAATAACTGTTAACACAGCAACAATAAAAGCAAGATTAAAAGATAGCATATTAAACTTTTAACCTTTATAATGGCTTGGTGGAGTTCGTGCTCATCACAAATTCATGAAAATGACAAAGAAAATATTCTTCATCGCTGCGGTTCAGTCTAAAAGTGTTTTTCTCATTTCCCCAAGAATCTTTTTTCACCATTTTTCCTGCATTGCTTCTTATTTGCCGAACCCCTGAGGGGATTGTGGCTTCATTTCAAATCTCAAGTCTTCAATAAGCACTGCCAGTCTGGCACATTCTTTTGACCCACCATTACCAACCCAAATCAGAAATTACTTCCACAAAAGTCATAAAATTTCCCACTGAAGCATTACCCATCCACCATCTCACTCCATCTTTGGTTTCTCTAACTTATAAACGTGGTTGCATATGTAATTTGGTGTGATATTTTCTAAATCATTTTGATTATTTCAGTGTGATGACCAGTAACTTCCACGCCCCATTAAAGGTTAATCGCTTGTAAACAGGCTGGGAAACTTTGTCTTGGCAGACGAACGGAAAAAGGTAAAAATAAAAGTCAGTGAGGGCTTAAAATGAAAACTTTGGAACGTAAATGGGGTTAAAATACGATGCAAATAAAAGGACTATGTCACACATGGCGTGTGAACTTTTAAAAGTAAACCATGGTGATTTGTGTGGCGGGGTGAGATCTGTGAAAACATGTTAACTACACCATGCATCAGGACTCGGTAAAACAGAAAGACTCCACATGCGTAGTCACCAATACGGCCAAGACAGCACAGAAAGATCCCGTATAAGTGATATGTACAGTTAAGTGCAATATCAACATGACGAAAACTGAACACAAACGAGCCAATACAAGTACAGATAAAGTTGCCCAATATGCATCAACAGTGAACATAACCACCACGCATCCACCAATCAAATCCAAGCTTATGATGACAACATCACCAATCAAACGTCATCTACCAATCAGATCCAAGAGCTTACAATGAATGCACCACAACAAGACTAAGAAGTCATGTGCAGAGAGAGAAGAAAGAGGAAGAGAGTGCAGAGCAGAAGACATGGTTTTTTGAAGAGAAACAGACTTTAGACATGTTAGAGAGAGAGATTCAAGTTGGAAACTAGGCCTAGAGTTCGGAAAGACAACAGAGGCTGTATTCTAAGAAAGAAGATGGGAAAGAAGAAGAGAACTGCACCGAAAGACCAGCTAATGATACAAAAGAAAAAACATGGTAATTTTCTATCTATCACAAATGTCAGATTCTATTACCCTGAAAAGAGATTTTTTCTACCATTAGCTAGTCAATACACCGATTCTTAGAAAAGTCATTTGAAAAAAGGAGAAAGAATGGTTGACTGAAAGGCCAAACAATGAGAAAAAGGTTTCACTGGTACAACATCACTCAGTAAGTAATCACTTGGGTTGCTACGGGTTCTTTTCTCTAGAAATGATGAATGGTACCTGTGCGTTTTGACAGTCAATCATTTAGGTTGTATTCAAGTCAGCGCACGACATATGAGAGTTACCTAATCTGCTTTATGATATACTGCTGGTGAAAAAGCACAGCACATGATCCCACAATGTAATTAGCAAGTGTTCTCTGAGTGTCCTTCTCTTTCATTATATCAACGACTGAAGCATACAGACTAATCGCCCTGGTTAATTTGATTCAGGAGTCTTATATTAGTAATAACCGTCTTGCCTTTATGCCAACAGTCGCTCTCGATACCACTTGAGAAATCTGATCGGATTGGAATAAAGCATTGCCTCCTTTAGCTCCAACAAACTGCACTAATTACTGCCTGAAAACGATACAGTGCTATTCAAAGCAGGATGAATTCATAGTACTATGAGCAGTTAGTCTTTCAGGGTATCTATGACAAGCTTACTGAGTACACTTACGCTGTAGTTGGTGTTAGTGTACTTATGGCTATAGGCTAACTCCGTACGTGTACACGCTAGCTAGCGTGGGCATTACTGCTGATGTACCTGCCTTCGGCCACAGTAGGAATTCTGGGTTGGTTTCAAAAGCTTAGTCGATCAGACACAAAAGAAGATGGTTCAGTACACAAAGCAACCTGGAAGAGCTTCAATTAGCTTCATACTGTCTGTTGTTGCAGGTGCGAACAGATGCCAACCTTCATTATCTCCTTAATTACTTCAACTCAGACTCCTGTGTGAGCTAGAGTACACTGGGACTGTCCGGTAGCTGTAGAGCGAACTGCTTTGTCACTGACGAACTGACCTCACATAGGACTGTCCTGTACAGACAACTGCTTTGTGACTGACGAACTGATAATCCAACGCTAGGACCGTCCTGAACAGAACTGAATCGTGACTGAGAACCTAATACCAGGTAAGTCATTGATGAAGAACCTGCAAACCTAATCCACCATATGGCGCTGCGAGCATAAGACCTACTTTTCTTCCTGTTGCACAGCGTAAAGGATGTTGTGATGTGACATCATTGTTTGGTAAACATTCTGAACGTCTAAAAGGTCTTTTGCTCGCAACGCCACCTGTCAGGTTGGCAGAAGATCTCAATTGAAAAGACGCTCAATATCGAATAAGGTGAGTGTACAAACTATCTGAAGCAATGTCAAGTATTTGTCAAGGAAAGAGGGGAAAGCACATTTCCAATGCTACCCTAAGCTGATTACAATTTTTATGTCTGCCTGGTTCACCTGACTCTCAAAGAGAACTGGCCACACCCTTGAGATACATAGTAATTGTATGCATTGCGTTAATCATGTGACATTGCTGCAGCTTATGTACATGTCAATAAAGAAATGGAAGCAGTGCATAAATGTGACATAAAGTCGAGCTGGCTCGAGTTCTCTGAAGATCAATACCTTGGTGTTTAAAAGCACTTGAAAAACGACACCATACATCTGGTTTGGACAATATGTGACTTTGGGTTGTGTAAGTTTAGCTTGAACTACATTTTACCCTTGATTTCAATTGATCCAGACTGCCCAGGAGTGTTATTCGTGATCGATGTAAGTGAGAAATGTAATTTCTGCTTGAAATTGGCCGCATTTCAGTGACCAAGATTTGGTTCTAAACGTCAGCCCTTGAAGCTCACCAGATGCCATTCCATCCATGAGTCGACTACAATACCATTCATCAGCTGCATATTGTTCATCAGAAAGCCAGACTTCATCAATCAACAAATAAATAGATGTGTTCACGAACACGATACGATATCGGAAGTCAACACCCACAAGATTACCACATCATGCCTGACAATTAACAACACAGGGAAAGATCGGCGGCATGCTACTCGCATTTATTGCCGTTAATTCTTGTGGTGCAACACCCCAAGTTCATAGCAAGGAGACTAAAGGACAGGAAATATGGTAAGCAATGGCGTTATTCGCAGACTGATACACTTTCTTTGAAGTTCGCCACGTGACATTTGTGAGCCGTTTTCATGAATTGATTGTCGGTACAGGTCATGTGCATTTCACCTTTTAGACCAACAGGCAGGGTAATTGACTGGCATAATAATAGGCGGTACACGAAGGTACTTTGTGTCGGCCATTAAATGTTTACACTGAGTAGCAAATTGAATCGTGGTGCAAATGGTAGAACCTATACACCATTCTCAAATTGACGTAAACGACAAAGATCTGCGCACTTCCGCCAAAATCTCAACCACAACCTCGGTCTGAAACTGAATGACGTATAACGCAGACAACCCCACGACAGTGACGT
>NMRB01004510.1:0-14986 GCA_002633025.1 Notospermus geniculatus
AAGTGCTATTTCTCCATAACCAAGAGATGGATTTTTGTCAAATTTTTTTCATGGGTATATCTAATAAGGATACATATGATACAGTACCCGAGTTTTTAATTTGACCTACTTTTCAAGGTCACAGAGGTCAAGAGATTAATAATATGGCAATTTGGCATGTTTGTACCTAAATGGCTTTTATGGGGTTGCTGATGATTCCCACCACTGTGCTTCAAGCCAAGCGGGCACAGTGCCATTGGCACTATTTTGATTTCTACATTAGAGGTGATGGGGATTTTGTCAAAAAGGGGGCGTGGTCTTCTAGGCGGCTCACGGCAGGGCGGTTTAGGGCGGCATGGGCTCTATTGGGTTAATTAGACCATTGATGACCTGTGATTTAGGGCTGGCAATATCATATGACTCACTTCATAAATTTCCTTGATTCAGCAAACCATGAATTTCAAGGATATGGTCTACAGCCGCTAAAAGTGAATTGCCACTTTCTAATTTTCTTTTAGACTTAACTCATTTTGACATTTCTTGCAGATGTTTTCCTTCCCAGCCCCGACAACTTACTTGTAAATCTTAACGAGAGCAAGGACCTCATTGCTGACCTACTCAACACGCTACCGCAACAATTTGAAAATAACAAAGACACTGGCAACGCTCTTGGGGCTGCTCTGCAAGCAGCTCAAAAACTTATGGTAAGAATCCCCTACTGTATGATTTTCACAGCTGGCATTTAATGATTTATAGTTCAGTGCGTGACCCTTTGGGATTGATTTTCCACACGGCACAATGAACGAGATTGACTGGTTCCTATTCAGTTGAATAGAACAGGCCGCGGTAGTTTAATACACTTAACATGGATGGCTGTGGAGCACTGGGACAGGTGTTTCGCTTCATCTTTTGGAGCACTGGGCCAGGTGTTTCGCTTCGTTTTTTCTCCAGATTTTTCCTGTTGGGTCCTTGAAAGTTAGGAAAAAACTTCGAAGAGAATTCCAAACAAAAGGGTTAAACAGGTGTAGTTAACCCAGGATCAAATACCCTGTGGCCTTTTAACCTCTTCGTTACTCAGGCAACACCCACATGATTTATTAAAGCCTTTTTAGCTCACCGTGGTGAGCTTATACAATGGTTGTGCGTCCGTCGTCCGTCGTCGTCCGTCGTCGTCGTCGTCCGTCGTCGTCGTCGTCCGTCGTTGTCCGTTAGCAGGGCACGTTTCGTAACCGCTGGAGCTATTGATCTGAAACTTGGTACATATATACCCCTAGGTCAGACGACCCACGACACCAAGTTTCGGTCCGATCCGACTCTCAGCTTGGCCACCAGGTGGCAGAAACCAAAAACACAAAAAGTGCAATAACTCCTGAACTAATGACTAGATCATCTCCAAATTTTTATCATAGGTGTAGCTAATAAGGATACATAACATATNTTACATTTCCCCTACCCCAAAATCTTGTTGCTACTGGTAAAATGAGGTTGTCGCTTTCAGTGCAAATTTTAAGCATGTTAGGCTGGGACGAAATTGGTAGAATTCCATCTGCGAACGAGCCAGGACCTATACTCTAAGAAAAATGCAAAAGTAGCTTGTCTTACGAGACTTGCACCCTACTCCTAAAATAAGCGACTTTTTGGCCTTGTCCCGCACGCCTACTACAGTCGCTATTAAAAGTGAATTGCCACTTTCTAATTTTCTTTTGGACTTCACTCATTTTGACATTTCTTGCAGATGTTTTCCTTCCGAGCCCCGACAACTTACTTGTAAATCTTAACGAGAGCAAGGACCTCATTGCTGACCTACTCAACACGCTACCGCAACAATTTGAAAATAACAAAGACACTGGCAACGCTCTTGGGGCTGCTCTGCAAGCAGCTCAAAAACTTATGGTAAGAATCCCCTACTGTATAATTTTCACAGCTGGCATTTAATGATTTATAGTTCAGTGTGTGACCCTTTGGGATTGATTTGCCACGCGGCATGATGAACGAGATTGACTGGTTCCTATTCAGTTGAATAGAACAGGCCGCGGTAGTTTAATACACTTAACATGGATGGCTGTGGAGCACTGGGACAGGTGTTTCGCTTCATCTTTTGGAGCACTGGGCCAGGTGTTTCGCTTCGTTTTTTCTCCAGATTTTTCCTGTTGGGTCCTTGAAAGTTTAGGAAAAAACTTCGAAGAGAATTCCAAACAAAAGGGTTAAACAGGTGTAGTAATAACCCAGGATCAAATACCCTGTGGCCTTTTAACCTCTTCGTTACTCAGGCAACACCCACATGATTTATTAAAGCCTTTTTTATTTTTCATTGAAAAATTCACCAAATTTTTTTAAAAATCGGATTCGCAAACAGTAAAAAGTACATGTAACAGGAGGATGTAATTGTCTTGTTGATATTTTGTTCCTCAGCAACGGATAGATGACGATGGCGTTTCTTAGTGCTTTGTGATGATAAAATCCAAAACTGCTGGGATCCGCTGTCATATAAATAGTGATTGTTACGAAACCTTTGGAATCTGGTGGTCACAAAGGCAAATGGTTGAAGTGCCTATCTTCAGAGTATAGGAAACTGTATCTGTTTCAATCGCTGCATCATTTTCTTTTTGTAGGCAAGCACAGGTGGACGTGCCACAGTTGTCCAGACAGTGCTGCCAAGTACTGGTCCTGGTGCTTTGAAGTGTCGAGAAGAGCCAAATCAGTCGTCGGAGAAAAATGTCGCCCATCTTGGCCCAGCCACAGATTTCTACAAGAAGATAGCACTAGATTGTTCTGGCCAACAAATAGCAGTGGACCTGTTCCTCTTGACGAACTCATATGTTGATGTTGCGTCGCTATGTGAGTTTCCAAATTTTGATTTCTTTAAATCACTTTCTGATTCTGACTGAGGTACACTGATGTATGCATTATAAGAGGCCTGATTGCACCATGGCGGTCATACTCGTATAGAAATAATATGGGGCGCCCAAATCAGCAACAACAAAAAAGAATTTTGAAGGGTAAATGACCCCTGTAATAAAGTGCTTGAAATCAGTTCACAAATGCCCTAAATTGACACCTAAGATCCTGGGGTAGCGAGCATAAAGGGGTCGTAAGTGTTGTCGTAAACCTGGGTTAAAAGCAGGCGTAGGACCTGGTGTAACAGTTTCTAGTCAGCGAGCATAAACGTTAAAAAGAAAGGGCCAAAAGAAAAAGACGAGACAGGAAAAGCGGTGAAAAAAAACGTCCCGGCCGGGAGTCGAACTGGGAACCTGATGTTGACTAGGCAAATGCTGGCCGACTGAGCTACCAAACAGCGCTGAGCGTTTCATTGGCTCATGATGATGTGGTCATATTGTTTGCTTGCCATCTAAGACCAATTTCTGTATTCGGCAAGCAGTTTGCTTGCCAAATAACCACTTCTTTTTTTGAACGCTCTGATTGTTACCCTCAATCACCAACACTTGTAGGTGTTTTGAGCACAAAATCTCTCACAAACCTGCAGTAAAAATGTCCAAAAACCCTCAGAAATGCCAAAAGATGCTTCAGTGTCCCAGGTGGTTAGTGGCTCAGTAGGCAAAGGGTTAATTAAAACAACCAGTGCAATGTTTTCATGTGTTGCTACATGTACACATGTACATGTATGCTCATCATAAAACTAACAGAACTGTTTTTATCTCCCCGCTTTTTGAAAAAAGTCGGGGAGATAATGTTTTACCCTCCGCCGTCAGTCCGGCCGTCCGGCTGTCCGTCCGTCCGAAAGTGATATCTCCTCCTAGACCGTTCAACGGAGGAGCTTGAAACTTTAGTATGTATTAGGTACTCATCCACTCTTGTGCACAACACTCTTGGAATTTCGATCCAACTCCCTGTCTTTCCACCAGGGGGCGCTATGTGAAAAACACATTTATGGTCATTACTCCTAAAGTAATTGTGATAAAGTGATGAAATTTTGTGTGAACTGAAGGTTTATCTGTGACAGCTTCACAATATATCATAGGGGTTTTGACCTTGACCTAGTTTCAAGGTCACAGGGGTCAAACTTCGATAAAAACCATGAGCCATCCAAAAGTGATATCTCCTCCTTCACCGTTCAATGGAGGAGTTTGAAACATTGGTATATATTATGTACTCATCCACTAATGTGCACAACACTCCCAACCCCCAATGTACTTCGATCGAACTCGGCCTCTTCCCACCAGGCAGGGTTTCCGCCAGGATTGTCAAGGAGGGGGGGGGAAAAAAAAAAAATTCAAAAAAAATTTTTTTTTCGAAAAAAAAAAATTTTCTTTCAAAACTTTGGTTAAAAATGGCATCCAGAGTCATTTTTTACACTCCAAAGTGCAATTCCTTCTGCATGAAAATTGCATTTGAAATGTGACAAATTAAAGAAAAACACTACTGAAGTGAAAATAGTGATATTTGAAAAAGGTTAGTCTGCAAACTTGAGGGGGGGATATCCCCTCCTTGAAATTTTTGAGGAGGGGATTCATCCCCCCATCCCCCCCTCTGGCGGAAACACTGCCAGGGTCAATATATGAACGACACAGGAAAAATAACCAGTCACCATTACTTCCTGTCGAAAGCGGGGAGATATGCGATGGGCTTCCCATCGACATTGCTCTAGTCTGCTGTTGCGTTCAAAGGGAATTTATCTTCCTCCATTTGGTTCCTTTTTCAGCCTGTGCGTCGAAATATTCAGGGGGCACTGTGCATTATTATCCCTCCTTTCACTCTCAGCATTCACCTGGACAAGCTGAGAGATTTGAGGCAGATTTAAAACGTTACCTTTCAAGAAAGATTGGCTTCGAGGCTGTAATGAGGGTGAGATGTTCAAGAGGTAGGGACAGTTTTTAGTATTGCCACAACTTTACCAGGCAGTTCTGCGTCCATTGTTGTCAATCCTATCTTTTAACCCTTTTGCTGCCCCCAAGAAAATGCACTAAAACGCCCCACTTCTCAACTTTGCGCCCCTCCCATTCCGAAACGGATGCGAGTACACACTCGAACGACCTCCAGAAGCTGTAGAAGTGTTAGACTTTAGTTCACAGAAAATCAGTCAGATGGCAGCACCAGTACAGACGTGCCTGTACGTACTTTCAAAACGTTAGACAGGAATGTCTTAAACGTTATTATTGGAATCGCCCAAATACTCTGAAATTTCGAGACCTCTTCGATACAAGAAACAGACCGAAGCTGATGAAACTCGCCCGCCTGGTCTCAACGATTAGTAAAACTCTTCGTAATTAATGGGTGGTTTCGGGGTTGGTTTGGCACCGGTTTTACAATGCATTAAAGCATTGTAGAACCGGTGTTGGAGCCGGCTTCGAAATCGCCCAATGTAGTTGCCCCTCCGGGGTCTGTCGTGTTAAATATGCACTGTAGATGTTGACTTGCCAGCCAAAACTCCATTGTATTAATATTTCCTTGTACTTTTCAAGTAATGGAAATTAATAAAGAAACTGAAACTGAAACTAGAAAAATTCTGTGTTCCCGGTACTAACGGGGATAGGCATTTCACCAATATTTTATTATATCCGGTACCACCGGGTACAGGCGTGGAAAGGGTTAAGGTGTTGGAAATAGGTCCATCATTTGAACCCAGGTGTCCAATTTATCTTTCATTATTTGAGCAGGAGACAAGATACAATATCACCTACATGTTAGTACAATTTTTAAAGCCCCACTGTATTGAATTTTACGATATTTTCAAAATGTTAGGAGAATGCAAACAGAGGTTTCATAGCCTCGTGAAGGTCACCAAAATGCTTGCCTGATAGGTATTTCAGAGAATCAAGGCCTAGTTTTCAGCACACATTGAAAAATACTGCAGGGAGGGCTCTAATGTATTCAGACAGAGCGTAGTACATTTTACACGACGCTGACGTCGTGACGTGGTGCACTGACGTCAAGAATCGCGCTGATGATTTGCGTTTTTCAGATTCAATACAGTGGGGCTTTAACACATTTGAGAATTGACTTTTCTAATAATGTCCATTTTTACCTGTATTTCAGGTATCAGTATTCACACGTTTCATGGGAACTTCTTTGTGAGGTCAACCGACCTCCTGTCCCTACCAAACATCAATCCTGATGCAGGCTTTGGTATGCAGATGTCTATAGAGGATCCATTGACCGACGGTTCAACCGTGTGCTTCCAGGCAGCTCTGCTTTACACATCCAGTAAGGGTATGTTATCATTCAGCATGTGCTGTTGTACTGCTGCTACATACACGCTGCTAGAGATATTCAATGAGACAATTTTTTAGAGAGATAAGGATTTCAATGAAATTTCTAGGAATGTGTGCACCTGGCTGTATTGTGCTATGTTCTGTGGTTGTTATCCACCAAACGAACTTCGTTCTGCAGGGATATCGAGAAACTCCTGTGCATCCATCTGTCCGTCCCTCAGTCAGTCTGTCCAAATCCCTTCCAGCCTATAACGTGGCAACGAAACCAGATTTTAGGACCGTACTTTCAGGGAAGGTGTGTTGCGCATCACACCCTCAGACGTGATGTGACCTTTGACCTTGACCCTGTGACCTTTGATGCAACTATCCCTTCCGGCCTATAACTTTGCAACGGAGGTACATTTGGGTCAGTATTTTCAGGGAAGGACGGTGTTAGCAGTCAAAGGTGTTTCGCATACCGGACCCGTCGCGGTGTGACCTTTGACCTTGACCCTGTGACCTTTGACGCAAATATCTGTTCTGGCCTATAACTTTGCAATGAAGGCAGATTTTCGGTCAGAATATTCAGGGAAGGTGTGTGTGCAGTCAGAGGTGTGTTGCGCACCACACCTGTCGTGATACGACCTTTGACCTTGACCCCTTTGACTCGAATATCACTTCCGGCTCTTTAACATTTTAACGAAGGCAACTTTCGTTCGGTGGGATTTTCACACTCTGCGTTGTTCTTGTTTCTTGTTGATATTTCACATTGTACGTGTATTATTCCAGGTCTGACTTAACCATTCACATGGGTTGCCTTGTTCATTCAACTCTTTTTGTCCCCCGGAGCCCTTTGTCCCCCGGAGCCCTCGGAGGGGGACTTGAAAATACCGGCCGTCCGTGCGCCTATGCCGCTCGCCGCTCGCCGCTCGCCGCTACTAGTCCCTTCCGCTCTATAACTTAAGAACGACTAAAGATTTTGGATTCATATTTGGTGGAGGGATGTATCACGGGCCAAAGGTGTGTCGCGTGAAAGAATCGGCCAAATCCGATTCTCCACTTTGCCACCAGGGGGCCGAAAGCCAAAACACAAAAACTGCGATTACGCCTTTAATACTGAATGGAATTTCACGAAATTTTTATGGTAGGCTCATCTAGCAAGGGTACATAATATACTCTGCGGGTTTTCAATTACATTTATTTTCCAGCCCTGTAGGGGGCGCTTTGTACAAACCACATAAGTTCCCTTCCTCTCTGTAACTTCTGAACGACTGAAAATTTTGGGTTGATATTTGGTGGAGGGATGTATCATGGGCCAACGGTGTGTTGCGTCAAAGAATCGACCAAATCTGATTTCCCACTTTGCCACCAGGGGGCCAAAAAGCCGAATCATATAAACTGTGATTGTGCCATTAATACTGAACGGAATCTTAAAAATACAGGCCCGTCGAACTTGTACCCGGGGCGACGGGGGACGTTCAATGCTGTGCTTGTTAAATTAATAATCACTCAAAACCATATTCCAAAAACCTTCATTATTTGCAACTAAGAGTCCAACTGAGACAAAATTGCATTGTCAATAGGCCATCAGACAGGCATTGCCTGATCCGTCATTAATAGTCATTTTGTGGTCAATAATTTTTCTTCATAGGTGAACGACGGATACGAGTCCACACGATGTGCCTCCCAGTCACAAACCAAATAAATGAAGTGATTGCAAGTGCTGACCAGCAAGCAATTATTGGACTTCTGGCAAAAATGGGTGAGTAAACATGCAGTGGAGGAGCTACAAAGTCTCTATTTTATTGGTGCATTTCAATCGTAAGAGAAGTGAGTGTTTTTGCCTCCCATTTCACTTTGCCTATTGGTAGTCTCACAGACATGACAGATCCAAGATACACGATAGCACAAAATTGACACACAAAATGATAATAAGCAAGAAGTCAATCTCCAGAATTCACGAATTTTCGACCCCAACCGGGGTCTTCTTCAAGTGGAACTTTACAATCTGAAACTGTAGAAAAGACTCTTTTCTAGAGTTTCAGATTGTAAAGTTCCACTTGAAGAAGACCCCGGGTAGTCTCACAGAAAGTCAAAAACCTGTTTTTAGCTCAGCTGATCAAAGGTCAGCTAAGCTAGTCAAATAGTTATTTAGTGGCATCAGTCTGTCAGTCCATCACTCCGTCAGTCCATCTGTCTGACTATGACCGACGTTTTGTATCGGTAACCAAAGACAGGTCAAGTTTGTTTCCTGGCTTCATCCGAAAACAACAACGAAGTATGAATTTTGTTGTTAAGGTATTCCCTGTGTATGACCGGGAATTTTCCAGATAATCGAGGGCTTTCCTATCCTTAAAATTACACTGTGGTTTTCCATGCACGTGAAGAGAACGAAGCGTGCGAATTGGTGCCTAGATTGGTTCCTGTCTTTTCTGCTCCACTTCTGGGGCACTACTGTCCATTCCACAACAAAACCAGCTTCATCGCCACCTCCAAAATACATGTAAAGCACATCTGTGCGGGTAAATTGGGTTTAATGCTATTTATACGGAAGACACCTTCGTTGGAAGTGTATGACCTCTTGATCCTGTCTATTGAACCACAGTGAACTCGGACCAATCTCCCAATTTCTAAGGGCGGTCTTCAGATTGACTGATAAGTCAATTTCGAGTTTGAATAGATCGTTCTCAAATTGACGTAAACGACAAAGATGTGTGCACTTCCTCCGAAATCTCAACCACAACCTCGGTCTGAAACTGAATGACATAACATAGACAACCCCATGACAGTGACAGTGACGTCGAAGACGTTGCGTCACACTCGACTCGACTGCTGAATCATGGATGGCGTCCTGTCAGCCGGTTTCTGATCGAGGTTCTGGTTGAGAGTTCGGCGGAAGTGCGCAGATCTGCGAATTCGAGAATCGTCTATTGCATTTACTGTAAATGTTATCCTGAATCCCAATGGTTTCATCTTTCAGGTGTGGATCGCACTCTCAACTCGAGCCCCAGCGATGCAAGGGAGGCGCTGATCAATGCTGCTGTGGACGCCATTGGTTCCTTCAGCAGCACGCTGCCTGCTGCCCAAAGAATAGGCTGCCTACCAGCTACATATTCAATTAGATTACTACCATTATATGTGCTAGCAATGATGAAGAGTGTAAGTTCTGTTATTGGTCTGTGAGTTGCTTCTGTCTTTAAAGGTTGTCTCGCCTTGCAAACTCCCAAGTCAAATAACACTGCGAAGTGAAATCGTGCTCCTTTTACACCATTTGGCCAAAACGTACTTTCATTGCCAAGAACGAGCACAAAAAATCCCGGGAAAATATATTAGCTCATTATCCTTATGCAAGTGTCCTTACTGATTTCTATTCTTTGCAAAGGCTACTCATGATAGTAATATATTTGTGTGTTCTTTCATGCCCAGTTTGACTGAACAACTGAACAAGCACATGTTCCATTCTCATTATAGGCGGCATTCAGGGCAGGGTCTAGTGTAAAGTTGGATGACCGAGTGTTTGCTCTGGAAGAATGCAAGAATTTGCCTCTTCAGTATCTAATGATGAGAATATACCCTGATCTCTATCCCGTGCACAACTTGGATGACAAGGTAATACATGTACGTGTAGATAATACTTTGGTATCATTTTTCGAGTAACAACCCAGTAATAGTGGGTTGTTACTCGTAAGGATATCTCACAGTCTTTTCTGTGAAATTGGTCCTGAAGCCTAAAATGAAACGATCAACCGCAGGTTTTGATCAAACTTATTTGTCCATTCAACTTGAAAAATTGCAATATGATATAAAGTATGATTCACCCTAACTTGAACATGCGCAAGTGCCAGGCCTACAATATTTACCAGTTGACTGAGCACAACCTTGGAGTGTTTGCTATAAGTGACCCTAACATCATTAGGTAACTGCGACATGGATTATTATTTACAATGACTTGTGCACATTTCCAAGCTTGGCACTTTGCCCATGTTGAAGTTAGGGTGAATCATACTTTACTGAACTTGTGTTGATTGTGTGTCAGCATTTTGTGTGAAGTACTCTTGAAATTATTTCAGGATTCGATAAACAAAAATGAAACTGTGATACCCCAACCACCAAGAATTCAGTTGTCCAGTGCAAACATTGATAGACATGGTGCCTACCTTCTGGACACAGGAAATCACATGATACTGTGGGTCGGCGGAGCAGTGAGCGATAAGTTCTGTCAAGATGTGTTCAACAAACCTAACTTCGTGTCAATTCAAGATGGAATGGTAAGTTTCTTTGAAATGGTATCCAACATAGAGCACAAAAATGACATACAAAATGATAGTACAAGTAACGTCGTCTCCAAATTTCGAAAATTTTTGACCCCAGCCGGGGTCTTCCTCAGGCACTTTCTAGTAGAGATCCCCAAGATCTCTACTAGAAATGGATCTCCACTAGAAAGTGCCTGAGGAAGACCCTGGTTGGGGTCGAAAATTTGCAGAATTCGGAGATGACTTTACTTGTACCATCTTTTCTTTGAAATGGAATGTTGATGACACATTCTGCTTGAAGTGTCAGCTTAACTTTTGTGACCTGCTCTGGCAAAACCAGACGCATGTTGCTCTTACCTTGGCAGGTTGAGACCAAACGTTTGTCAGTTTCAGTATTGTCTGCCTATTATGAAATCTGAAAGAATCTATTTCTCCCATTCTCTCCTGGTGTCATCTTGGTTCTTTCAGGCTCACCTTCTGAGCGACCTGCGACTCTTTTTGCCAGAGCGAGTCACATTTGTCCATGAGTTTGAATGCCGTATTTTGTCTGTCAAATAAATACTACATTTTGTTGCAGCCCTCTTAAAGTGCTCTCAACACACCCTTTTCTCATTTGCAGACAAACCTCCCCGAGCTGGAAAACCCCACTTCAAACTCGCTGAACACATTTATTAATCACTTATTAGATGGAAGGCCTTTCCATGCTGATCTGCTGATTCTCAGGTTAGTACCATTTATCAACTACCGGTACATGTATGTACTATGTGATTTCTGCCCTGTAGGAATTTAAAGGGAATTAGACGTGGAAGTCATAAGTGACACAGAATATTTTCACGGCCCACAAAATTCACAATTTCAAAATGATAAATTTTGTATTTAAAACGGATTACATCCTAAGCCTAGATTTGCAGTTGACGAGGTTCTAGAAAACTAGGACTTTCATAATATATCGGGTGGCCAGAAAAGTTTGGACTGAATTCAAATTCCAGTTATTTCATTAGTCAGGGCACGTCAGTGGTTATTATCTACCAGCACAGGAAATTTTATTAGCTTATATGCAGTGGATTTGCCACAGTGAAACAACTTAAAACGTATTGTCAAAAATGACATGTGGGGGTCAGTTTCAGTAGGCTGATTTCTGTTCGTCTGCCATGGATAAGCTTGTATGAAATAGCTGGAAAACTAAAGTTGAGATCCTGTCGTAGTGTTCATCTGCTCATGATTTGCTAATGATTTTGTACTTCAGGGAAGACAGTCGAGCCAGAATGCAGTTCATCAACTACATGGTGGAGGATCGAACGGAATCCGCAATGTCATATTATGAGTTCTTACAACACATACAAAAATCCATTAAGAGTTAGTGACGTGTTGCTGTGTTCTCTTAGGATTTTGTAATTGACACATGTTTATTCTATTCATTTGGGAATTCGAATGATGAAGTCCTAGAGGTATCTTACTATTCAGGTCGATGGGGATTCATAGAAGCAATAAAGCAGTTCAAATCTGAAGCAGGGTTTTGTCTTCACTGATGCTTGGTTGTGTTTATGCCTTTGCGAGAAATTTCTAAGTGTATGGGATTGAGGTTACAAAATTTTGGAAGTGGGATCTGTCGATTCATTTGTGTGGCGGTCTAGGAAAACCCGGCGGATGTCGCTGAATGATCAACAAGGGCTGCCAGATTGCCCGTGCATTGATCTAGCCTACTAGGCCTACTGTTTACCTGTTATGTAGTACATTTCAGCTATTGAAATGTGCGTGTTCACCAAGGCCATTAACACTTTCCTCAAATGCGACATCCACCGGGTTTCCCTAGTCTGCAACACATTTCATTAAAATGGTATGGCTACACATATTATCCACATTTATCTTTTTAGACACTGACCTGATGTAAAGCTCTGATTGAGACAAGAATTCACTTTAAAACAGATCAAACTGCAATCCACTATAGAGGTTTTTCACTATTAATGCCACAATGGTCAAGTGACTGCAAAGAATCGGCCATGTAGGCCGTCACATTGCCGGCGACAATGTCAAAACTGTCACGTCATGACATTTTGACGTCATGATCCGTGTGTTGACGCTGTGTTCATGTCGTGATGTCGCTTGACATTTTGACGGCCAATATGGCGGCATTGTGTTGTCATGGAAATGTGACGTCAGGTGAAGAACCTCTATTCATTACCTAATTTGGTTATCTTGGTGATATCTCCCTCTGTTTGAATCAGAGCTAAATTTCTGATGAAGTGTATTTCAGTGAAGGCAAAATTGGCTCAGTACACTGCATTACCTCGGACATTTCGGATGCCAATCTACATTGTATGATATTAATTGCCCATTATGTGTACATTTCTGAAACGCTTTCTTGTGATATTGTTGATTGAAAATAATAAGCATTTCGTCATCATGAGTTTTTTGGTGTGCAGTACTGGGGCCTATCCCTAGCGTTAATTTATTAGCATATGCTTAAAAGGAAGGGGCTCCGAAGTCCACTCCAAGGTGACTAACTTGCTGGCTGCAATTTTTCGGATGCCATGTGTGCACATCTTCTGAGGCCTGAAATATTTACCGGTACACAGTAAATTAGGAGTAGATAGATGATTTATCTCTGAATACATCCCATGATTGGCAAAATTGTAGCTTTAAATGTTCGTGTTTTTACCTGGTAACTTAAGTGACTTGTCTTCTAATTGGTGCTTTTTGGTTTTTCCTTTTAAAAGCACTGTATTGATGAAACACAGTGGATTGTATGTTCATAAACTTGCTGTTAATTTCGTTGTAAATTAGACAGTTTGACTTTTATGTTAAGTTTGATTTGTATTTGCATCATGTATCACCATGCCTTTAAAAATGTGGTGATAAGATTTAGTTCATACATGTCCTGTCTCTATGTGTAATGCCAGGATTATGGGAGTATGTACAGAAATATTTTTGGTTTAGAATTCTGTCTACTTTGCCACTGGCCAAAACACTATTCAGGGGGTGGTTATACAAGTAAATGCCAAACGCCAATTCGTGCTTCACTGCTGACTGGAAAAAGTTCTCGGTTCTCCGTTTCATTTTCCGTCTCGGAGAGGAAGAATTAGCCTTTATAATCCATATGTAAGATCCTTAGCCCTGGATTTCTTTTTCAAATGCCTTGTCAAGTCAATTTCACAGATCTAGTTTAACTTAATGTCAGTAGTATGGACATTTTCATTGACGTGTTTTGGCCATAATATTGTGGACGGGAATACAGTACAGGTCACAATTGACATCCCTAAATTCGCGTAAGTTATGCGTAACTTACGCAACAACTCACGAGCTATGTTACGCGTAACTTACGAGCTACGCAGTGATTTACGAGGCGAGTTACGCAGTGAGTTACGCGAAACCAAAGCCGTGAGTTACGCGTAAGTTGTGCGTAACTTTGGCTTCCGTTACATAGAAGTATACGGTATACGAAAACCCCGGTTAACAAAGGTTTCTCGAGGATTCACCACCGTGAAGCCATTGTTAACCGGCGTTTTCGTGTACCGTATACTTATATGTAACGGAAGCCTAACGAGTAACTTACGCGAAGCCATAGGGATGTCAACTGTGACCTGTACTGTATGGGGTTGTATGTCCCAGGGTATCTATCCTTTGCCTTCAGACAAGACTGGATGGAAGAGCAAAACTGGCTGCATAATAAATGACTTGCAGGATCCAGCCTGATGACAGCTGCTATCACCTATGCCTCCTACATAATTGATATCTTACATGTGTAATAATATGTATATCTTTTGTCTTTGAGGGCCAAAACTGGTGATATAAACAATAAATAAGTCTCGGAAGTCCCTGCAAAGACTAGCCCTATTTCTATGTTTTTGGCTGCAACTTGTTGTCTTGCTCCGAATGACTTCACAAAGTACAATGCTCATGATGTACATGTATAAATAATTGTTGAATGTTCCGAGTACTGCTACATTGTAATCTCCCTTACTTGATACATACTAGCAATTTAGTAACCTGTGGGCTTGTTTGAGGAAGGTGAAACTTGGTGGAATAGATCCAAGATAAAACCAAGATCATCACTCTACCACCAAGATGGCTACCAAGGTGGCCATTTTGAATTTCCTTCCAGCCTGTAACTTTGCAACGAAGGTAGATTTTGGGCCAGTATTTTCAGTGAAGGTGTGTCATGCTCCATACCCGGCGTGATACAACCTTCGACCTTGACCAGTGATCTTTGATCCAAATATCCCTTCAGGCCTGTAACTTAGCAACGAAGGCTGTTTTTGGGTCAGTATTTTCAGGGAAGGTGTGTGAGGTGTCAAAGGTGTGTTGTGCACCACACCAGTCGTGATACGAATACAATATGGCCATTGACTCGCTTGAGTTGCCCATGACGTCATGATGAATTTGCATGAGTGACATCATGATTTTATGATTTTCAGATAATGAACTACATGTAATTTACATGTAGTTGCAAATTATCAATAGTACAATAGTATAATACCAATTTGCAAAAAGGTCAATGGCATATTTCTAATTCTAGGCACGGAGATATTCGCAGGTGACATGAGAATTTCAAATTTCAGACGTCCACCCATTGCAAAACAAACATCCACGCCGTTACATTCCGTA
>NMRB01004511.1:0-21663 GCA_002633025.1 Notospermus geniculatus
TGTAGGCCTTTTTCGAGGTTATCCTTCATTTCATGATTTATGCTGAATCAATTCACCTCTTGGTAGCTGGCGACACTGCGTCGGTCCACTTCGTTGTTGATCCATTCCACTTCTAAGAAATAACCAGCTGAATTTCATTTTGATAATTTTGGCGGTCATCGAGTCATCGCGCCATCGAGTCTTCGCGTCATCGAGTCAAGTACAACAAGCCCTCGAGAAGCCTCATCGAGGGCCCCGATCGCCCATTATTTTCCCGCGCGCAAAATAAATCTGCCGTAGAAAAGGACCTTTGCGGTTCGACTGATTCAGCATGACTTGCGTGCGGCAGCTCGCGTTAGGAGTTAAATCGAAGTCGAAACGACAACCAATCAGTTGGTATTTTCAGGCCACATGATTAAAAATGCCTAAATTAGAGTGTAATGTGTGGCCTGTTCACGAGAATGTTTATAGTCAACATCTGCAATGGAGCTGCCTGAAATCAAGAGTATCCAGTTCGAGACCATGAAACGTAACAAGCTGACCACAGGATTTACGATACAATCACGATCTGGGCTGGAATGTTCTGTCCACAGTGCGAGTGACTGGCGGACATTGACCTTTCTTCAGGGTCAGCTTTTCTGCTCGCTTCAGTTATTCACCTCATGGAACCCTTGCGTGAAAAAGGCACAAAAATTCACGACATTTATGGTTAAAAAGGTACGCATGCATTAAACCCGCTGCACACTATATAGTCACTATCGCTAGCGATCTGACGCCAAATGTGCGCTGGACAGCGATGCGTGGAATCCTCTTGCCAGTGATGTTCGCCCACTGTCAAACAATCGCCTTGTCTGCTGTGACTGGTGAGAAGATCGGTGGGGAGTAGATCACTTGCGATATCGCCTGGTGTGGTGCTTCCTTTAGATACATGTATATTTGCATGTATGCCTGCGTGGTCTCACTTGGCCTAGTAGTTGGCGTGTGTTTAGCGGGTAATTATTGTGACAAAAACCCTGCTCAGTTGATCTGGCCAACTACCACATGTATCAACTTGAATATCTCGCAAAGAATTCTTGATGAAAACACTTAATACCAGAGATACAAATAGGGTGCCTCTTGCATGTCTTGACACACTTGCTACCTGCGATCGAAACCTTCATCAGATCGTAATACCTCATTTTATCCATTCCAGCATCTGAAGCCTAAAGGTGAGTCCAGCATTTCAGGTCAGCAAGTTTAGGAGAAAGATTATGAAAACCAAAAAAAGGGGTACCGGTACCGTATAATGAAATTTGCAAGTCGCAAATTTTGCATGTACAGTCATGCACATTCGTTTATGTACACGTCCTGATACTTTGAATATTTCAAATACTACTGGGCCAATTTAAACACGGTTTGTTCTACATGAAAATATATATTGTTGGTCATATTTCTGCATCAAAATTTTGGAAATTTGAAAATATCGTAATTATGTAATAGCTCATCAGAAAAAAACACTAAAAATCAAACTTCTTATTGTGTAAAATGTTTGTGATTTTTGTTGCAGATGTGATAGAGTGGAACTTTCTAAGAATTTTGGGTTTTGTTTCATCAAAATATGTTGAGTGGTTGCTGAGAGATTTGAGATTATCAAATTTTTGATAATTTGAGATTTTCCTGTATTGTGGGAAATTCTGATGCCATTTGATGAAGCTAACGTCAGAATATGGACTTACAAAATTTTTGGAACTTTTTTCCTTAACTTGGCACAAATGTTTTTCAAAGTATCAAAATGTTGGTATTTTGAAAAACATGCTTAACTTGTAACCAGTTTCGGCTGTACGTTCCAGAACTTCATGGTTTTTAGGTGAGCTCTGTCTACTGATATCAAAATTTTGTGAAAAATAGAAAAATCTCAAATTTTCGAAATTTTGATAATCTCAAATATCTCAGCAACCACTCAACACATTTTGATGAAACAAACAACTCCATGATCCTTGGAAGGTTCCACTCTATCAAAACTGCAACAAAATTCACAAAAAATACATGATAAAAATATTGATTTTTAGGATTTTTTCTGATGAGCTATTACGTACATGTACTAACAATATTTCCAAATTTCCAATGTCGATGCAGAAATATGACCAACAAGATGTACTTTCATATGGAACAAACCGTGGTAAAATTGGCTGAGAAGTAGTTGAAATATTCAAAGTATCAGGTGCACATAAACTAATGTCCATGACTGTACATGTAAGGCCATGACGCTTGCTTTGGGGGGACGCTTTGAAAAAAAAGAAGTAAAAAACATCAAGAAAAGTCGATTTTGTGCAGATGAAATCACCAAAAGAACAACACAACAAAAACAAGTACCTGAATTAGTATGTATTTTAGTTCTGCGACTTAGGTTTGCATCAATAAAGGGCGGCGCACACTTGCGATTTTTCGAGCGATTTTCAAGGCGACCGGCCTTGCGACCACAGTAGTGACTGAACATATTTTTACATTTTTTTTTTAGTTTTTAACCAGGATTTCGAAGAAAGTCCGGGCGCGATATGCACAAAACATCTTAAGTGTGATTTTTTGAGAATTTCCCAAAGAGAATTTCCTTAAGTAATCATCCTTAACCTGAGTGGTATGCACAAAGCATCTTAAGATGAGAATTTTCTTAAAAATCTCCTTAACTTTAAGGTACCTCATCAAGATTCATAAGTGAAAATGTTGTCCCTATTTCCAGCAAAAAATACAGAAATTGTGTCTCTTTGACCTATTCAAAGATGTAGAACAGCATCATTTCTTCATAGCTCTTATTATTGTTGGTTACACTGAAGATAATGAAGTGAGAGGGTGGTACGGGTACCAATGATAATTCGGGACAGTGAAAATCCTTTTGATTTTGGCTTGGGTGAGGGGATTTCACTTTGATGGAACGGGAATACTCTTCATTTAATATCAATCTTCTTGCTGCAGATAGATTGACAGAAGCNCCGAGCAGGTGCAAACTGAAAATTTCAGTTGCAATAACATCCGTGGATGAGCTATGATGTTGTGACACCGGTTTCATGTCGCTTACTGTGGCAGATCTCCCAATATATCAAAATATCAAATTCGATATATCAATATCATATGATGCAGACACTGGAGAATAAATTTGTTAATGCCAGTATCTTGCCAAGGGCCATAAAGGTTTCCGAAAGTGGCCGGCGGTCGGGCGTCCGGGCGGTCGCTTTTCTCTTGTCCGACTGATAACTTAAAAACGACTTGAGTTTCTTTTGAAATTTTTGGGACATGTTGCTTGTAAGTAGACGTTGTTTCCTTTCGATATTCAGCGTCATTCGATTCAAGGTTTGGCCAATTGGGGGCTAAATGTGAAAACAGAAAAAGTGCTATTTCTCCTGAACAAATGGACGGATCGTCACCAATTTTTTATCATAGGTATATCTAATGACGATACATAACATAATAGCCGGGTTTTTGATTTGACCTACTTTTCAAGGTCACATAGATCAAAGTTCGGCAAAAGTTACGAACTTGGCACGTGTCGTCGTTTTCTCATCTAGCCACTTCATACCTTGCATAAATGTGTACTAGAGGGATACCTTCTGAAATACCAAGTTTCGGGCCGATCGGACATCCAATATGGCCGCCAGGCAGTGTTACCCGAAAATCATCGAAGTGTTATAACATGGGAACGACTTGAGATTTGAGGTATATCTAATGACGATACATAACATAATACCCGGGTTTTTGATTTGACGTACTTTTGAAGGTCACCGAGGTCAGAGTTGTACAAAAGTAACGAACCTGCCACAGTTCGCCATTATTTCACTGAGCAAGTTCTTATCTTGCATAAATGTATGTAAGAGGGGTACCTTCGAAAATACTGAGTTTCGGCACAATTGGACTACTAGTATGGCCGCCAGGTGGCGCAACCTGAAAATCATCAAAGTGCTATAACTCAGGGACGCTTTGGCCCACACTGCTCAAACATGATATGTACCTCCTTCTAGATGACCTTTATGTGCACGTCAACTTTCGGATTGATTTGACTTCCATTATGGCCACCACGCGGCATAACCCGAAAATCATCGAAGTGCTATAACTCGGGAATGACTTGACCTACACTGCTAAAATTCGATACGTGGCTCCCTCTAGATAATTTACATGTGCATGTAAAGTTTCAGCCTGATCGGACATCCAAACTGGCCACCAGGTGGCGCAACCCGAAAGTCATCAAAGTGCTATAACTCAGGAACAACTTGACCAAGAGTGCTCAAATGTGCTATATGGCTCCCTCTCAATGACATTTATGAGCATGTGAAGTTTTGGCCTTATTGGACATCAAATATGGCCACCAGGTGACACAACCCAAAAAATAACTCAGGAATGACTTGACCCAGATTGCTCGTAACTGATATGTACACTGAACCAAAAGTAAATGGACAGCAGTTTGCTTTGAATATCTCCAAACCAATGGGGTGGAGACAATTGAATCCGACATATGTAGTAGGAAATTTTCCTGACTATCTAATGGTATCAATGTCGAAAAAATCTGCTTAAAACCGCATTTGACAGAAGGAATTTTGTAAAGGTATGTTTTTTGCTACTTTTTTATTTGTATGATTTCATTCGAAATTTTTATATCACTGTGTTCTACTCATGGAGGCCTTTCATAACATATCCTGAAATTTGAAATATTCCGTGTAGAAATGTGATTTTGGGGCACTTTTATCAATTTATATTGCCCATGCTTGCAACACCTTTGACAGAGCCCCTTGAACCCAATGGTCATGCCGGTAGATAAAAATCAATGGCCATGGAATAGTTTGTGGGATTGACGGGGTGCCAACAGGCTGTGATTTGGTCAACTACCAGGAATCCACTGAACTGACGCGTTATCTGGACCCTGCGTGACAAACGCGACCTTCAGCCACAACTGGGTTTCTTTATTCATTGTGAACGAGGAATGACAACACTTGGTTTTCATTCACCACCACAACTCACAATAGTGCAGAGGCCTGTGTCAAAGGTGTTGCACGCGTGGCCAAAAATATTTGGATAAAAGTGCCCCAAAATCACATTTCTTCACGGAATATTTGAAAGTTTAGGATATTTTATGAAAGGCCTCGATGAGTAGAACACAGTGATATAAAAATTTTGAATGAAATCATGCAAATAAAAAAGTAGCAAAAACATACCTTTACAAAATTCCTTCTGTCTAATGCGGTTTTCAGCGGATTTTTTCGACGCTGATACCATTAGATAGCCAGGAAAATTTACCACTACATATCGGATTCAATTTTCTCCACCCCATTGGTTTGGAGATATTCAAGATAAACTGCTGTCCATTTACTTTTGGCCATGGGTGTACCTTCATCTGTCACAAAACTATTAGGCCTACATGTATGTCCAACCAGGTGAGCATATAGTCCATGGACCATCTTATTTTATTCACTAGTCCACTTCGAAAACCTGGTTATTTGCCACGCTTAGCGTGCGTCTTGTTGTTGACTCGTTTGCGACAAATGCTTCCTTGGAAGATCAGTGATGTCTCGGATGACATCACTGATCGACCTCAAATGTAATTATCGCATGCGAGGTAGTAGTCGCATCGGTAGTCGCCCCATTTAAGTCGCACGTGTGCGCCGCCCTTAAAGGCCCTTCCACTACTAGTGGACTCCTTCGCGGCTTGCGACAAGAGGAGCAGCTTTCACAGGCATTGGGATTATCCTAATCCCAGTGAAAACCGCTCTGGTCGCCCCAAACCACGGCGGAAATCGGTGTAGTGGAATAAAGGTCCGTTTCCAAAACAGCGGATTTCGCCGCGGTTTGCTGCAAGCGGAGTGGTTGTGACAGGCAATGTGTAACACCAGAAAGTTCCGACTCCATCATTACTTCCGACAACGCTGAGAAAGAGGGTTCGTATGGTGGTATGGTGCTACTACTCACGACTCAATCTAATGGACGAAATAGCAATTTAAAACGGAAGAAATTTGTATTAAAAACTAAAGAAAGTTTGACGAACAAATTTGAAACTCATGTATGATGGACGAGGAGAATGCACCATAGGCTCACAAACCTGCTTTAAAGCCATACAATCACGAGAGCTACCGTAGCCGTCGATTCACATTTTGGTTCGAACAAAAATGTGAGAAAGTTCCTTAACAAGGAGCAGTGAGGTCAGCCTCAATGCCACGCCTTGATTGGAGGCGACCAAAAAACACCAATAAGGGGCCTAAGTCTGAGAAACCGATGCATACAATACCCATGCCTAGCAAACATGTTCTTTATTGAATATCCTGAGATGAATTCGGTGAGGAGAGGGAAGCCTGATCAGGGTCAGCCCAAAGAAAATTTAGGAGCCATAAAATTAGCATGTTTGAAAAATGGAAGGAAGATGGCTGACAACCACACAGTGCACCAACAGATGGCAGCACAGACAACTAGTTTAGACACACCATACTAGATGGCAGTAACAATCAACCCTAATAAAGGGTGAACCAAATTAATGGAACCTTGACCAGGCTACAAATGGGCTAATCAACGCGCCATTTTTGTTAAACCATCGAAGGATTATCCTAAAAATCTAGTGAAAACTGCACCCCTCGCCGCAAACCACGGCGGAAAACGCTGCAGTGGGAACGTGGCTTTTGAGTGCCACATCACTTTTTCAGCATCTTCGATAATCGAAGGCCGATCTGCTCTCCACTGCGTTACATCGCACATCACCCTTCGAGAAATAGACCAGTCGGCGGCGTATCTAGGCACCATGCCAAATTTACCGGTCGACCAATCATATGACACTTTATATCGGATCTTCGGCTATAACTCTTTGTACCACGATTCAAATTTTACAACACCGATTCTGATTGGCCTCTTCTTCTCGAGGCGGCAGATACGCCGTGGACCGGTCACTTTCTCGAAGGGTGATGTGCGGTGTAACGTAGTGGTGAGCAGATCGGCCTTCGATCATCGAAGATGTTTTTCAGTTAAGTGCCACTATCTCTCCTTAGTTACTGATTTACAATATGAATACTTTACGGCTACCGAGCCTTTTATTTTTTCGTATAAACCTACATCATCCGTTTTCAATCCACAAGTAGTTACACGTATTTCCATTGCCAGCTGGGGAAAAGTCAGGCAGTTACCGAGAAAGTTGCCGTTTCAAAGTTCCGCTACCTAAGTCCAAATATATTAAGTTTGAAGTAGTCTGTTGCATTGGTAACAGTTTCATCGGCTTCTCCGTTGGTTTAAAAGATGTCAGAGTCTTTGGGCTTACCCCGCCGGAGAACAGAGGGAAAACTATCTACAAAGTCAAACACTTGTTCAGCCTGCGGTATCGTTATAATGGATATCGAATGGGTTCAATAACGGGGACTGATATCTTATTCCGTCTCAGAAAGAGAAAGCAAAAAACACGTTATTATTTCGATCCGGAATTATCACCGTCCGGAATAGGGTCGAAATTAGCTTTTTTGTATAAAAGTATTGACCCGAGCTAGTATGTTTTTACAACAGTTACGACCTGCTCGGTGAAGTTTGTTTTTATGAATAAGGCGCATAACCCGGGCGTTAATTACTTAAGATCCGTGCGACCTACTCAACCATAAACAAGGTGTGAAGTACTTTATTGTCTACCCGGGACATGACAATTTCGATTGTTTTTAGAATTGTCATGATCGGGTAGGTCGTGCCGCGGCACGGGTTACCTGCCTTCCGAAAATATTTCTGAAATGAGTTGGAAAGGCCGGGCAGGTGTTTGTGAAGTACTTTATTGTCTACCCGGGACGTGACAATTTCGGTTGTTTTTAGAATTGTCATGATCGGGTAGGTCGTGCAGCGGCACGGGTTACCTGCCTTCCGAAAATATTTCGGAAATGAGTTGGACAGGCCGGGCAGGTGTTTGTGAAGTACTTTTATTGTGTGCCCGGGACATAGCAGTTTAGATTTTTGTTAGAATTCGCCTGGTCGGGTAGGGCAGGTACCCCCGTGATGCGGGACGGGGTACCTGCTTGATGATTGTGAAACCAATTGAANATGAAAACGTTGGCACGAAATGGGCAGTTATGATCAAGTGTAGAGGCAGCAAAGCTATTGCCGGCTTCTGTCACCTGCTGCTTTTTACTGTCCACAGAGCGAAAACTCCACGGGTTATAATTCTGAGGAAAGTGCGACAGCTTCTGTGGAGAAAAAAAGGACTTGCTTTGAAAGCGGTCTGGCTTCGTCAGGGAATCCTAGTCCTTAGTTATTTATTCGGGAATTACAAATCAATTTTCATAACAAAATCCAGTGGCTTTAAGAAAAAATACCACACTCTCATAGGATCACTTAAGGTGCACATGACCCTTAAATATGATTTATCATATTTGGATTACTTAGATAGCGAGGTACTAGAGATACAGATAGGCAGACCAGGATCAAATCATAGTTGTTCTATCGTCAGAATTCCACTCTGTGAACCGTTAGCCAATCTCAAATTAACATCAACAGAAGATTCTTCTTTGCTGTCGACCGATATGGGAATTTATTGCTCGTGTCACAATATGATAAGTTTGTGACGAGCTATCGTATAATTTTGTAAATGTGGTCATAAACTGATCGAGTAAGATCAAGTGAAAATTTTGTTTCTTCTTTTAAGGCGGGGGGGGGGGGGCTACCTATAGCTGAACTCATTCCCTAGTGGCAATCAACGGAACTTTCCTTTGTGCGCTGGTCAAACGACCAGTCATTCACATTCAGATTAAATCCGATCACCCTGATATACTGTTTTCGAAAACCAATCTTCAGTGTACGTGCCGACCCTAAATATTTTGTGTCCACTGCGGGTATTGTTCAGCTCTGTCACTGGTGCTTTGGTCACAAATGGCCGAACAGAGTTTACTCAAACAGCGCGAATAGTGCAAATCTGCATAACAAAGTAGTAACTTGCCAGCGGTATGAAAATTTTCAAATCTCCCAAACAAGTTTTCTCTTTTTTGGACACATATATTTGAAAAATTTCTTTTGGATGTTATTGCCATATGTGCATTCTAGGGCAACACGATCGCCTTTTTTGGATAGTTGGTCGGGAATATGAAATATTTCAAAAACTGTAAATCGAGCCCTTTTTGGCATTAAATAGTTTATACCAATTAAATGGAAAGTACTTTCGTAAAAAACGGATCGTTAGGCCCTGCAGGCATCAGGCCTGTATGTTACAGACTATGTGGGAAACTGATGTGTCGCATCCCAAGTTTGCAAAATTGCTTTCGAACTCAAATTTTGACAACTTGTTATAACTTAATTAACTCCATCGTAATTGGTCAAAATGAACAATTCTTTCACAGAACGGGAGCATAAAGGTTGAAGCTAACACATTTTGTTGACATCAATTAGTTACTTTTTGTCATGAATATGTTAGGACGCTTGTTTTCAAAGAGCGTCAATAAAGTCGGCATAGGTGGCCCCCCGCCTTAAAGCGCAACTGTATGCATGAGGTTTTCTAGCTCTTGCCGGCCGACGTAATATTTGACCTTTACAGACGCGACCAATGTAGGGCCTACGCCGTATACCACAGCGCTAATCCATGATGATGAGGTTGATCATGAGCTGGATATCGGGACGTTTCAATGCATGCTCGACAAGTCTGTTCAAATCTGTCTATTTGAATGATCTAAGTTACCAGTAAGGCATTAATTGAGACTATTGCCACACATAAAAGAATGTGTTGAAGCATGGTGGTTAGTCAGCGCGTTGAATTTCTGAAGTGACGAAAACCGCCAGCTGAGATTTCGATATACAGTATAATCGTATCAGTCTAGCCTAGACGCAGGGCCGGAACGCCGCGCAGCGGCCGAACAGCGAAGCTGCTTACC
This sequence comes from Notospermus geniculatus, assembly GCA_002633025.1. Taxonomy (NCBI): domain Eukaryota; kingdom Metazoa; phylum Nemertea; class Pilidiophora; order Heteronemertea; family Lineidae; genus Notospermus; species Notospermus geniculatus. Next base: position 9,813 of record NMRB01004511.1, read on the forward strand.
TCTCAGGCGGTCCACCTCTGAATTTCGCCTTATATAAGAAATCAGCCATCCTGGCAAACAGCATGCCAAAAAACCCTCTAAGGCATAGTTAAGCGCTGAAACTTCGCATGAGAATTAAGGACGACTGGAAAGGATGTATCGATGGTGAAATCAGTCACTTTGCCGAGCGGTTTATTTGTAAATTCAGATTTAATTCCAAACTTATGAATTTACCCAAAGCGCATCATAGCAACGCTACCGTGCGTTGCCGTTGAGGTGTAGGGCACGTCACAGGTCTTGCACGTCTTGGTGGCGTTGCACGTCTGGTTGGTTCAGGGCGGAATGATCGTTGCTTCACAATCCAGGGCCCCGGGTTCGAATCCCGTCCACTGCTTTTCTTTTTCTTTTTTGTCTTTTCTTCTTCTTTTGTGATCGTTTGTATTTTATTCTTTTTTTCTCCTCATTAAGTTATTTTTTCAGGATGTTGCAATTGCTACCATATGCGAAATAAATCATTCAATTACGGCACAGGATAGTCGAGAATTTAGGCTGTTCTTAGGGGTACGGCAGTCAGTATTTCCACTCTAGGCCTGGCCCTAACCCTACTCCTGATGGCAAATGTATCAAAAACTGATGAACAATAGCAGTACCTGGTTTTACCCATATACATGTAAAAGTAATAATGACCTAGACTAATAACTGTTTCCCTGGCTTCAGGGACATCAACGTGTCCGCTGAAGCCAGGGAAACAGCCCAGCTCCCCCCCCCCCAAATCACAGCCAACACATAACAGCCCCTTGCCAGCTCCCTCCCTCTGGGTGTTATCACTGGCTATGTATGGGTTGGACAGAAACCAGTTTTATCACGTTGGTTCCAGATTCCTCCGGCAGGGTATACTGAGGCATAGGCCTACCTCATGCATATAGTGGCTCTTTAATAAAAATAGGTTCAAAACCGCATTTCAAACTGGAAAGGAAAATTCATCTGACAATATCATCAGACGTCTTCGTATATTACTACAGTTTGGGATCATTTCTCTTAGTATTCAAAAGCATCACAAATTTGAGGGTGGATATGTTTCAAATAATTGACCAGGGCGTCAATGGACGCTTTATTTATCAAAGGAAACAATTATATGAACGCAAAGAACGCATAGAACATGTTCAGATGTGCCATGTAGAGAATAGAACAATTCTTTTCTTGTCCACCGGACGCTTTTGGAAAGGTTACACCACCTCTGGGAAGTACGTTGTTTCCAACGTTATTCTCGAGTACGGGTCAGAAATTGCTGATTTGCTCATCGATGGAGATTCAGCGATTGTACTCCAGGTTAAACAGTCGCGCAGAAATCGAGTCCTAAAATCTGTTACTAAAATCTTGCGTGGAAAGGTGAGGCGTGTCGGTATGATGATTCTAGTGAGTTCACTTCGAATTGAAGCGAAGTCAACAGTGTATCGGGGTAGAATAGTGACGACGTCTGTACTATGGCTCCGCGCTTGTCGGCTTGTATTCAGGCCAGGAAACAAGGTTCTAGCGTGTCCTAATGACAGGCTTAGGTGGAGAAAGGCGCCAACGTTTTCAAATAACAATCACAAATTTTATCTCAGGCCTTATTTGCGATTATGGCTGGCACCTACTGATGCCTTTATGATCAGAGTCAAAGTTGGCGGATTCAGGAAATACTTTATCGTCAAAGTTCCGATCTGTAACCAGTTCACCTATCGTAAATACGACCCAGATACGTTAATGAGATTAAGACATGATGATTACGTGATAGCCTACGATGAAATCGACAACCTACTTGTGTTTAATCGAAAGTATCGCAAATCAATTGATGTTTATTCACGTTTCGTTCTTTAGAGCGGCATTGTATGCATTAGGTTTTCTATCTCGTGGCGGCAGACGCAACCTTTGACCTTTAGGCAACCTCGTTTATAGGTTTACAGACGCGATCAGTCATGTCAGTGTACACTGTAGACCACAGCACTAATGCATGGTGGCGAGGTTGATCAATGCGGTCGAGAAAACGTTGTGGATCGTTATTGCATCCTTATTCGTTGAATTCTGCCTAAGTTAACTTTGATGTGAGTCAAAGGATATTAAACTTTTAAGACGTTTTAAGGACCACAAAAAGTCCTTACTGTATGTGCGTCCTTTTGTGTGTGATAGTTGTGTCTTCAATTCGAATGACATCCTAACATGCCTAAAGAGTGTCTCGCCGTAAGAAATCCGAGTCCAATAAGGATTTAGCCCTTTTTATTTTGGGGTTATAAGAGTTTCAGGATACAAATAGTCTGTTACGTTATACAGTACACTGTGCTCCTTCATCACGTCAATCGACGTCATCTTCGGAGGTACTCGGCTACATTCGGGCGGCCATCGTAACCTACCTCGACTGTATATAGGAGCCTCGGCGTAGTAATCATCTCGCAAATCACGAGATAATTCAGTGATTCGCCGCAGTGAGTGGGTCGTCTGTGACATTGACCGTAACCGTCCGCACTTGATGATATAGTGCAGACCAATGCTGATACTTTTTCACGTATAAATGGGTATTGCGCATTATATCGGTGGGATAATTTTATTTATTGTAGAATCTGAAGTTATTCAGTGCATTTTAGCCCGCATTTTAGGCAGTGATAACACCGAGGAGGGACAACGTTACAATGTCGAAACAAAATGGCCGACCAGCCTTCACTTCACCACTTGAGAAGTTCAACCTGCTGCTACAGCGTGAGTGACCCTTCATCAGGTAAGGTAACATGCTTCAACTAATTTTTCTATGTGTAGCAACACTCACAATCCCTAATTGGTAACTTTGATCATTCAGATCGATAGATTTGAACAGTCTTGTCGAGCATAACCGAAGAAGTAGATCCCGGAGCAATATGGCGCTGTCCGATATACGTCAGAGATACGATGTTGGCACGAATCGTTCTCTGACGTTCAGATTGTCATCACGTAGGAAAGAAATAGGCCGCAATCAGGTTGTTGTTTATCAAACACTTTCTCAGATCAGAAGTGTAATGTACATTTTATACAACATACAAAGAGAAGAAAAGCACAAAAATTGACACACAATATATGATAAATAAAAAGGCAATTTCCAGAGTGTTTGCGAATTTTCGACCCCAACCGGGGTCTTCTTCAGGCTGGAACTTTACAATCCGAAACTCTAGAACAGATTTTTAGAGGGCCCTTTTAAATTAATGTTCTTAGGGCGAGGCGGACTCCTAAAGCCGCCCATACACGGCGCAATATTATTGCACAATATGGGGCCCAAATGGGTGGTCGTGTGCTTTTCGCTTGATGGGTAGAAGAAAGATTGGCAATAATATTGTCCATTGTGATCCTCATATTGTGCAATAATAAGTGCAATTTCCGAGGGGCCAAATTATCTTTCGTGACGATGTTGAACTGATTCTTGGCCGGACGACGCTGGGCAATTTTTGTAACCTGCCAGTTAATACAGCTCGACGACATAACGTGGACAAACGACATAACGTATCTTTAACAGCTCTAACAATCGCGAGTTCATCCTGAAGAATTGGTCAAGGATCGGGCATCAGGAGAGGGGGAGAATCTCCAAACTGTTTGCATTCAAGTGAAGCACACTGCTTGGAGTTCTTTCCACTGGCTTGCTGCTTCCACTGACACCCTTGATGCACATATTGACCCAATACGCTTATGAACATTCTCAACGTGTTTACCAAAGAATGACGGAAAGACCCGAAGTGTCACGAATGGTAGATGAGTTGCAACTAGGTCATCGTCATGGAGATTCACCAAGACGATATCACATTTTGGTTCCCGAAGTCACCGTCTGATGGCGTCGTTTTGTGACTTCGGTACTGCCTGGGCGCCATTCAAACTAGTTCCTACCGAGCATGCGCGGCCTACTTCTGGACGGGCCGCTTATGACGCTAGCACCAGCTGCCTCATCACTTTCCAGCTGGCTGGAATATAGTGCTAGTACATTTGACACCGCAAATATCTCCAAATAAAAGTCAATAAAATCAAATATTGTAAACATTACATGTTATACGTATATCAATTGTGGAAATACTAGATTTGAGGCGAATGAATGCTGTAAATGATCAGAATTAGTAGCTTGTTTGCGGAACGTTACAGGCATAAGTGATTAGGCTGTCACTTTCGCATACTCTGAACCAATCAGAGGGCGTCTTTGGTTCACGTGCTTCGGTTTACCAATCAGATGAAATTAGGTCGTCGAAACGTTTCGTTTACGTGCCCATGGAACAATTCAATTCTATTTGACATGTATTGGAACTACGATCATCCGCCTAAATATTCGGCACCTGGTGGTAGTGTCACTACTAAAAGGTCGGAAGAATGGAGACGCCATTGCGTTTGGGCGCCATTGCGTATCACGATGGATTTCTGCCCCTGAGTTTCTTCCTGCCCCCAGCAGAGTTGAGCTATTTTCAGATAGGAGTGCGCAAAACACGTGGCAGCAGAAATGTCAAAACATTACGATGAAACTGTCAACACCTAAGAAATTCTCGAATCCAGATGTGTGCCCAACAAATGCTGGGGAGCGACTCATAATCGAATCAGAATCTGGTAGATTGAAAACAATTAGCGAAAAGTATGCCATTGCCGCAAAGTTACTTGCAGGCGCGGATCCAGGAATTCTGGAAAGGAGGGGCGCAGACCAATGCGAGTGCCGAAGGTGCGAAGTCCTGACTGTAGTGATTCTAGTATAATTAGTCAAGACAATCCATCAGGTGCTGCCATCTATATGTAGTCTAGGTAATCATTGTAACACGTGTCATATACGTATGCCATTCGCGCCTTGTCAATTCCATCATGGCCGACTGAATAAACAAGTTTTCAGTACGTGTGTTGTCACTTCCAATTGATGAATTACTCCCCAAACAGAAGCCCACGAGTCTCTTACACTGACGGTCGGGGGTCTCCCCGGGCATTGGCATATAGGGGGCAATAATATACACTACAACGGTCCTCCCCAGGAAAATTTTAAATTTGAGGTGCTTAGAAGCGTTTTCCTGGCATCTTGACAACGGAAGCAAGACTAAAAATTTGATTTTGTTAGTCTCTTNAACTTTGTCTTGGAGAATGGCACTGTTAAGGTGAGCTGCGACTGAGACCGCAATGCCCTTGATGGCACATGAACATTTACAAGGGCTGCAAGTGCAAGATAGCTAGGTCCGCAGCACTTCATTGCATTGAATGTGTGTAGAAGTAACTTGTACTGGATGCGAGCTTTGACAGGAAGCCAGTGGAGTCTGTGCAGTACAGGGGTGATGTGGTCAAAACGTTTAGTTTTGGTAATAATCCTGGCAGCCATGTTCTGAACTTGCTGGAGTCTGCTCAGTGGAGTCCGGTAAACCACACAGTAGGGAATTACAATAGTCCAAACGAGATGTCACGAGTGCATGGACTAAAAACTTGGCTGTTTCCTCTGTGATTGATTTACGGACTCTACCCAAGTTTCTCAGCTGCATATAACATGATCTCGTTACACCCGTCACGTGATCCTCCATTGACAATGTGCTGTCAAAAATCACACCTAGATTCCTGACTGAGGATACTGGTACGATGGATGCACCATTAACCATTACACTGTCAGTAGGCAGTTGGCAACCCTTAGGGCCAAAGAGTACAACTTCAGTCTTAGGCCTATCTGAATTTAATTTAAGACTGTTCGCTACCATCCACATGCCAATGGCATCCAAACATGTCTCGAGGCGGTTAGTTCAGTCATTTGTGACTGTTGGTCTTTTCTCTTGAGAAATAAGTACAATTGTTCATTGGACTTCAGCTTCTTGGTACTAAAAGCAGTCACATAGCGGCAGCCGAATCACGTCATCAGAATGATAGTGCAAGTTAACGATTTCCCGCTTTGGTTTTCCCGCCGTCGCAAGATGGCTGATGGATTTGGTCAAACTAGTTCCTACCGAGCATGCGCGGCCTACTTTCGGACTGGCCGCTTATTCCGCTAGCACCAGGCTGCCTCATCGCTTTCCAGCTGGCTGGAATATAGTGCGCGTACATTTGACACAGCAAATCTCGAATAAAAGTCAATAAAATCGAATCATATGAAACAGTATAATACGGTGGCCCATAGAGCTCATTGATGAAAAATATTTACATTAGTCTCGTGCCACCAGACTCTGCAATTTTCAATTTTAGAGTCTGGTCCAGATGGTACCTTTTGCTTGTAAAAACCATCATGGCGGACAATCTACCGCCGATGACGTACTACACAATGCACAATCAAAGCAAAAAGCATTCGGCGTGCGAGTAAAACTGCAGTATTTGTACCCTTTGCTGTTAGCCCTACCGCACTTTTTATACTACAATTTCGTCCTCAATCGAAAAATTATATACATACCTGTCGGAATTCCAATGAAAGACACTATAAATTGACTTGACAACACAGATTGAGGCGATTCATCTCGCTAATTTTCACGCTTCGAGTGATCTGGGCGCAGCCATTATTCCTCCTGCAGCCTACGTCACCAACTTTTGAGATCCATGACGCATTGGTAGTGACTAGCCAATCAGCGAAGCTCCTCTTATTTTGAATTTTCGGAATAAGAAAATTCAATGGGAATTTCGTCCCGTGCCAGACCCTCGGTCTGGCGACTTCGGAGTATGACCGAGGGGCTGGTTGCGCGAGACTATATTTACATTTGCAATTTTTTTTCAATTCGATAATTTTTTCTTGGGGGTTTGTAAAATTTTTGGAAGTTCCCACCGCGGTGAAAATATTACCACCGCGGTGAGAATATTACCACTGCGGTGATAATATTTCCACCTCGGTGATAATATTTCCACCGCGGTGAAAATTAATTTTCACCGCGGTGGAAATTAATTTTCACCGCGGTGGTAATTATTGATTATCACCGCGGTGGAAAATAATTTTCACCGCGTTGAAAATTAATTTTCACCGCGGTGGAAATATTCCCACCGCGGTGATAATATTTCCACCGCGGTGAAAATTAATTTTCACCGCGGTGGTAATTATTAATTATCACCGCGGTGGAAATATTCTCACCGCGGTGGTAATATTATCACCGCGGTGGGAATATTATCACCGCGGTGATAATATTTTCACCGAGGTGGAAAGTTATCAAACGTGGAAATGTAAGACTTGAGACGAATAAATGCTGTACATGATCAGAATAAGAAGCTTGTTCGCGGAACTTTACAGGCATGGGATGTGATAAGGCTCTCACTTTCTCACACTTTTAACCAATCAGAGGGCGTCCTTTGTTCACGTGCTTCTCTTGGCCAATCAGATAATCAGGTCGACGAAAAACGTTTCATGTACGTGCCCATGAAATTGTTCAATTCCATTTGGCATGTATTGGAACTACGATCCTCCGCCGAGAAAGTAGGGACCAGGGGTAGCGAGCATAAAGAGGTCGTAACCCTACGTTTGGCCTAAGCCAGGCGTAGTGCTCGTTGTGGGCCTTGCACTACGCCTGGTTTAGGCCGGACGTAGGGTTACGACCTCTTTATGCTCGCTACCCCTGGAGGCAGTGTCACTAGGTCGGAAGAATGGAGACAGGTGGCGCTGTGAGCAGTTTGGGATTTGGTTTGAGTTCGTATCGTGTATGAACGTTCTGTTCTGGTTGCATATGGCTTACGTGGAGAACACTGTAAGAACTTGTGTATCCTACGTTTGACAAGCGTATTAAGTATATTTATCTGGCAATATTCGCGATAAATGTTTTTATAGTCGGCCCCAAAAGGGGCGCCCCCCCCCCCTGGATCCGCGCCTGTTATGATCATGATTATTGGAAGCAACTCGAAGATCAGCGACTTGCCGTAGCCCGTAGGCAAAATCCCATCGTATCCGATGTAGTAGCATGTCTCAATGCGTCAAGCTGTTTAACTGTACTTGGTATTCAGACGTTTATTCACAATAGAGAGGGCGATTTTGGAATTTAAAGAAAACTGTCTGAAAAACTGAAGTGTCTTGTTTATCTGCTGCCGCAATGTTAGAAATTCCATGTGCGCGTGACCCTCTCGGGAATTCCGTGACGTCACCAATGAAAAAAACAAATATGGCGCCCAGCCAGTACCGAAGTCACAAAACGACGCCATCAGACGGTGACTTCGGGAACCAAAATGGACGATATCAAACATATATAATTGACTTCCCATAATGAAGAAACAACGGAGCTATTGGAAGGAACTTGTCAAAAGTTCAGACTGAAGCAAAGGACACAAAGAGCATAGTTAACTGTTTAGTCCATTTTATACATCACTTCAGGGTTTATATTATCTTAATGTGTTTATGAGGCAAGCTAATAACGGGTTTCCAAGGTGAAACACACAGCTTCCTACCGGACTCGAACCCAGAGTCCGGTGGAGCTTATGCTTATGATTATGGTTTCCGATATTGTGTTTGGTCATGGTGTCTGTGCGTGTGTCTGCGTGTCTGTGTGTGTGTGTCTGTGTGTGTATCTGTCGGTTCAGTCTGTCACACTTGTAACTTTGTTCCTGCAAGAGCTACAGACCTGGAAATGTGACCTACCCCATGGTTTCATGACCTGAGCTACAAGATGGAATGAAAATTTCAGGTCTCCGATACCTGGTTCATGGTGAAATCGATATATCAAAAGTTGACATTTTGTCTGTCACACTTTTGTTTCTTGAATAACTTGTCCTCGAGGCAAGGTAGAGCACTACTAACAAGTTCCTTCCCTATGTTTATGGCCCTTGGCATGATACTGGCATCAACAAATTTATTCTCCAGGGTCTGCATCATAATGATACAATATCGGGAGATCTGCCACAGTAAGTGACTTGAAACTGTGATCACAACATCACAGCTCATCCACGGATGTTATTGCAACTGAAATTTTCATTTTGCACCTGCCCTCGGTGATATCATGGCGAGATTTGATATTCAAATTTGATAACATGACACTAAGTTAGAATCTGGTGACGGTAGAAGCCTAAAACCTTCACCTACAACTAGGGTATCAAGGATGAGCTTTCAACTTACGTAATTTACCTTTAATGTCAGAGGTCAAGGTCAAGGTCAAACTGTTCTAAAGTGAAAATCTGCTCGGAATTTCAGGAGAAAGCTAATTAGAAGCCTGACTTAACCATCCCCTCCATAGGTTTAATAAAGGATCCTGTTCCAGTTACGCAATACTTCTCAAGGTCAGAGGTCAAGGTCACAGTCAACCTTCACATACAACATGAGATAAGTCAGAACCTGGTGATGGTGGAAGCCTAAAACCTTCACCGACACCTAGGTTATCAAGGATGAGCTTTCAGATTACGCAACGAAGTTGAAGGTCAGCGGTCAAGGTCAAGGTCAAACAGTTCTAAAGTGCAAATCTGCTTAGAATTTCAGGAGAAGACTAATTAGAAGCCTGAATTAACCTTCTCCTATAAGTTAATCAAGGATGCCTGTTCCAGTTACGCAATACTTCTCAAGGTCAGAGGTCAAGGTCACAGCCAACTGTCACAGATAACATGATATAACTCAGAACCCGGTTATGGTGGAAGCCTAAAACCTTCACCTACACCATGGTTATCAAGGATGACCTTTCGAATTACGCAATGACCTTTAAGGTCAGAGGTCAAGGTCACAGTCAAACAGTTCTAAAATGCAAATCGAATCAGAATTTCAGGGGAAAACTAATTATAAGCCAGCATTAACCATCCCCTGTAGGTTCAATCAGATCCCTGTTCCAGTTACGCAATACTTCTCAGCTCACAGGTCACAGTTACTTAGCTCTAAGGTAGTAGTCTTCGCATCGGAAACCATTGACATCGCTCCGATGTCCTTTTCTTGTTTCGGCTGAATTCACATTTTATACAGTGTAATAAGTTCTTGTATAGGGTACCTGCTGGAATACAATGTGGCATAAAAAGAGATGAATAGGAGTTTTTGTGGGACTTTTTAAGGGGAAATGTTGGTCTAATATTTTTTTTGGCACAGATATAGGCCTATATGTACTGTACTTAGGTCATAATGCTGTAGCTTGAAAATCCTGTCACTGCATGATTGATATATCAGCTGAATACGTCAATTTTCGAACAATCTCCCAGCTAGCAAAATGACGTCTGAAAGACGTTGGAAACTGGTCATTCGTCACTCGTCAGCAAAACTTGTGGCAAAGACGTTGTTGCGACGTCTTTTTCATGATCACTCCTTCGCGTTTTTGTGTCTTTTATCTATTCTATATTACACTAAAGATACTATCAAAAGTTAAGATTGTAGAAAGGTAGATAATTAAATGATTTTAGCTTCTTGATCAGCTTCGTTGCGGTGACCAGATTATGACGCTTTTGCAACGAATAAATAATGTGTTCAGTATCACGTCGGCAAGACGTCCAATTGATGTCAGCATGATAGTTGACCATTTGAAACCTATGAAGAAATCTCGCCAGATTCATCACACGTCAGAAGATCACGTGAAAATCACATCATTTCTTGACGTCTTTTCAACGTCTCAAAACCCTGCTTGGGAACTCATCACAGAAAAACGTGAAATTGACGACTTCTCTTAACCAGACTCAAATCCTTAAAAAAAACAATTCATTTTTAAGATGATAGTGAAATTACATGTATGACAATCCAGAAAGTCGATGTCAACCTGTTAAAACTTCAGAAAGCATTTCCACAAAAGACGTCGAAATCACGTGGAAAAGTCGTCAACATACTTCTAATACTAATCTTAATAACTAATTGTAGAATAAGAAATATGGCGAATAAAAACTATAGGAATGTTGCCTCCTCTGTACACCAACATAATTTTGTACAATAAACCTCGCTCATTATTTTTGTGGGGTGTCAAGTTTTTGGAAATAATGCTTCATTGCACCTTGCACCACACATATGAAAAAGTTTTATTTGAATGAAATGCCTGACTCCTACGTATATTTATGGGAACTTGAATGTTACGGCTTACTCGGCCTAACAGAGTCCCCTGATCAGGGTTTTTTCGATCGACAGGAGTCTCCCACTCCTGGCTCCTCTTCAACATCTCATTGGTTGAAAAGGAGAGAAGTTAAAAGCCAAGGTGAGATCTTGCTCTCATCAGACCTTGCAAAAACAAGTCTAATATCCAGAATATTTTGTTCTAAAGATGATTGGAATTGGTGCACACTTGGTTGATTTCATGTTGAAAACTTATATAAAACAGGCGGTAAACAGGTGTTAGACTGGTCATTTTCTGACGTCTATACGACGTTTTTCGAGGGTGCACGAAGATGTGGTGAAGACGTCAAGAAAAGACGCGTTTGCAACACGATGCCTGACGTCTTTCCACGTCTTTTTGACGTATCGATCGTTGCTAGCTGGGTAAAACATGCATTCCGGTCGCGGTGCGGTTGTATAAAGCTATTTTTCCAACATCAAAAACATTTTGCTATAGTTGTCCCTATCAGTAACACCTTACGGTATCGTACTCTGTCAGTCTGTAGATTTTTCACTTAATGCAAAAAAATTACGGAACGGAACATCCTGCCCCGCTCTCCCACCTTCATGACAGATAGGGTTAGAATGTCCAATACGCCTAGTTGTAACCCTAATTAGGGTTAGGGTTGCTACTAGGCCTAATCATGCTAATTGCTGGTATTCATAAAAGTGAGCAAATACTTTTACTTAAGATTTGCACAGCGAGGTCCGATGTAAATGTAGGCCTACTGCAGAAGCTGAAGTAAAAGTATTTGCTACATTTTATGAATATCAGCCATTGACATTCTAATGCGGGTGATCCACCGACTTTATGACGAGTTTACGATCAGTTTGCGATTAGTTCACGACGAGTTTGCAACTAGTTTGACGAAAAATCATAGCCAGTGGATCAGCGTTTACGATTCCTTCACAGGGCCGTATTTAGCTTTTTGGTCC
>NMRB01004511.1:22311-34539 GCA_002633025.1 Notospermus geniculatus
GCAAAATCGACCGTGAAATTCTAGAACTTTGCGCAAATTTCAATGTTCGTAGCACACGGCCAGAGGGGCTTGAGGCATGCTCTGAGAGGGGAGGGGGGGGGGGGGTTCAGAGGTCCAAGGAGCACCATATATATACCCCCGCCGGTACACACCACCGAGTAATGCCGCAGTCTAGGCCTACTAATCTATACATCGGAGAAAAATAACGTGATTTTCCTCCGAGGTACCGGTACCGGTATACGTTAGTAGACTGGGGCATTACTCGGTGGTGTGAGCAAGGGGCAGCACATGGGCCCCATATAGTTTAGGGCCTAAGATATGCAGGGCCCCATGTGGGCGTGCACCCAAGAAAATATTGGTCCCATATTTTTTGCCCAGATACAAATGGGCCCCATCTGGGAAATTACCATGTGGGAACTACCATCTGGGCCCCACATGTTAAAAAAGTAGCCTACCGTATCTGGGCAAAAAATATGGCACCCTATGGTTCTTTGGTGCAGAATCCTCTGGGGCCCATATGGGATTGCCCATCTGGGCCCCAGGTGCGCTTGTTGCCTGCTGCTTGGACCTCTGAAACACACCCACCACCCCTGCAATGCCACAAACCGCTGTCAGGGCTGGATCCAGGGTTGACAGAAGGGGGCCTAGCTTGACGGAGGTGGTGAGCACTGAAAGCGCAAAGCCCAAACGGGGGTCTGGGGGCCCTCCCGCACTAAAGTTTGACAACTTAAATGGCACTCATTGTAGATGCATTTTCCTGGTATCTGAGAGCAATATATGGGCTTACACCCGAATTTTTATACGCGATTTAATTTTTCTTGCTAAAAAAAATCGTTGCTCTGCAAAAAATAGGGGTACAAAGTTAAAGAGAATGAGGTAACTTGCACATTAGAGCCATATCTCACTGGTCCAGCCCAACAGGCATACTTTGCTCTCAACGATGATGACCAAAAAGATTACAAAAAGGTTAAAGAAACCATACTTCTCCGGTATCGTTTGACACCTGCCGCTCATAGGGTGAAATTAAGAAAAGAACAAAAGAAATCAACAGAATCTTTTTTAGATTTTGTGGCACGGTTGGAGGATTTTTTGAAATATTGGCTCACACCATCTGCTGATTTATTGAAGAACCGTGATTATCTGTCTTGCTGCCATCATGAATTGGCTGTTGTTTTTTCTCGAAGCCTCATTGTACAGGTGAACAGCCAGGAGAAAGGCAAAGTATATTTGCCATAAGAACATGTACATTGGATCTGTGACCTCTTCACGTTCAACTCAAGACATGTAGTTCTTAGCATTACATTCTAGAGAATTAGCATGACAGAATCTGACATAGGGGAGTACCAATTCCATGGCAATAGCATCTAGAAGGACGCGAACTGTCTGCATGGACCGATGGTGATTAACCCCATTCTTAACTACCTCTTGGGCTCTTGGTGTGCGGAAACCTAGCATTTTGGCAATGTGGGATCGAAAGTTAAGGAGACATCTTGCCATGTTGAGTTCTATGTGCCCCGGCCCAGGGCAGAGAAGCAGATCTCCAAACACCTGAATGAAATTTGGGATGCCAGGCTGTTCCATAAACTCTTTGATGTGCTGCTCCAGGGGAACCTGCCTAATATCTACCTCATGGCCACAATCACAGCAGATGAACAGACTATCTTGTAATTTACAGGCAAAGATATAAGGAACAGCATCACTCCAAACCACTGTCCATTTCCTGTCTTGGCCGACTTCACAGTGACGCTGGACATGTTTCAAAACTTCACACACATTCTTTTCAGTGTTGGGGTTTACTATACAAGGTTCACCAATGCTTATAACAGGAGGTACACCACTGTGTCTTGATTTTGTACGTGCATACACATCATGGGCAGGGGGTAGTGGTAAGGGTTAAAGTTGCAAGAGGGACATGATGAGCCATCCTCGGCATAGACAACACTGCAGTTAGAACAGACTTTGTTTTTCCTTCCAGTTGCTCTGTCCTTTATCGAAATTTCTACATAATCCTGCAATTTTGCAGAACAGTTGGCAGCAACTGGCTTCTGTTCATTCATCACACGTTCTAAAACTTCAGATAGATAGACCTCTCTGTAAATTCTGAAAATGTTCATATATGAAGACTCTAAATCATCGACTTTCTTCACCAGTTCTTTTCTGACCCCGGGCTCATTGCGTCCCTCCTGCCACTTGGATGGTTTCAGATCACCCTCTTTCTGTAAATTAGAAACAGGTTTAGGTAAGATGTGAGACATGGTGGTACAGATATCAACATTAACCTTTGAATCTTCTCTTATAGAACCTGATGATTTGGCAACCCTTTGTTCGTTGTCGACAGCATTTTCTACGTCACCTTCAGGACATTCAGGGAGACCACATGGAGCATCAATGAAATTGCGTACACACGTATAGCCACCAGCAGGTTCCCAGACACCATTCATTTGTGTGGACATTTTAGAACCCGAAAGGCTGTATTGAACTACATTTCTCCTGAAGGCAATGGGTGTAATAACATCCCAATTTCTAGTGTACAATACCTGTTCAACGGCATGAGCTAAAGCATTCAACTTTTTGTTAACACAAGAATCATTTACATTGGTGCACCCTTTCAGGAATAAGACCAAAAACGGATTCTGATGAGAAAGCCAGTCATTTCACTCTACATTGCTGAGTCTCTATATGTTTCAATGTTCCTCTTTCCTTCATGATACATGTCAAGTTGGATGATACTACCAAATACTTTGGCTATGTCACATAAAATGTCCTTTTCGGCAACTGTGCACTCTTTCCAGTCTTTTCCCTGGATCTGTGTTAACCTTTCATGAATCTCTTCCAATGTAGTAAGAACAGTGTCGACATCTACCGTCTCATCAAGTGGCTCAGTTACACCATCACCCTCCAACAAGTCCGAATCAGCTGCATCAGCATGTTCAGTTTCCCCATCCTCATCATCAGAAGCAGTGTACTCATCTTGAAAATTCACATCCCGTCTAGCATGCCTCGTCCAGGTGTTAGCATGGACAAGATTCACCTCCGATTACTTTAGACACGCAGAACATATCCAAGTGGGAAGTTTTTTGCTCTTCCCTTTACCAACATTATTTACCAAGTTCTATAAGTTTCTGAAAGCACTTCCTGGCCTTGCAGCCAACAGTTTTCACCCAGGTGTATGCTTGCCCTTCAGTAAAATTGCCGTGATTGAGGCAACAGCACTCTCGTCCAAATCGACCACCATCTGGACATCGCTTTCGTTTCTGAGTTCGTGTTTTACAGCTGCTCGATGCCATTCTGAAAGGAAGAAGATGAAGAATAAGCATACCAGTATTTGAAAAAAATATATACAGCTCTAAAAATGTTCTTTCTACTTGAGCTTGCAGATGGCTGAGAAAAAGCACAAAACTGGTGTGAATTCTGATGACAATGGGCACATAAAAGAACAAGAAGAACTGGGAAGGCAAGAACGGATGCGTATTTTGTACGTGCAAGGACAATCGCAAAGAGTGCTCAAGACCTCCAATCAATAACAGGGGCAGGTATTAAAGTCCAGATTGTGCCAACCTGGCAAAATGGAAGGCCCCATGGGTATACATCCCCTGGATTTGAGCGCGAGCCAGACCACACTGTTCATGCTGCACAGGTTCTTGAAGGTGCAACTGCGGAGAGCGAGGGGCAAGAAGAACCAGCTCTGCCATTGAGTGCCGCTAACGCAGCTGTTAGCCCACGGAAAGTGATGACACCTCTCCCCACCCCATCAACTTCTGGAGAAAAAAGGAAGAAATCGAGGGATGATCAGAACCGCTACAGTGTTTGTAATATAGAGTACGATTCACTAGCTGAAAGGGAGATGAAAACAAGACCCTGTGGCTGCAATGCAGTAAGGATTGTGGCTACTGGGTGCAAGCAGTTTGTTGTGGCATTTTCTACCCTGATGGTGAGAGCGATGCAGGAGAGAAAACATTGAACAAGTGCGCCAAGGACCGTTTTTTCTGTCAGAAGCATCAGTCCAAAATAGCAAAAAATAGCATCAGGGATAAGATTTGAATAAAATCAAAAATTGACAAGGTGATACAATAAAGCATGTTTTAAACAACATGTCCTGTTATACAATTAAAATGTTTTAAACATCTTCTGTTAAACTTTAAATTTAAATAAAATGTTTTTTATGTGAAAAGGTACTCCAATCTCTGATTTTTTCCCTTTAATTGGACAGCAGGCTTGAGAGTTACAGGGGTAGAAACTGATGAGACGGCCCCTGACCCATTTGTCCATCCACCTCACAAAGTCAGAAAATAGGTGTAACAAATCCACCAAAACGTACGGTTTTTTCGACCCATCCAGCAAAATACGGCTTTGGGTAGCAAAATATGATTATTATTTGTTTTCAGTGGATGTTTATTTCTCACATCCATCAACAATCTTGCACTGAAAATGCGTCATTTTATCAAGCAACGATCGAAAATTTCCGTCATCTGCAAGCCATAGTGAATGTCCCGGATGTCGGTAAATCTGCCGATGGAGAGCTCGGCTCATCACACGATCTGTCACAGAAAGTAGAGTAGCGCGGTAAAAAATAGGGGAAATCATCGAATAGAAATCGATAGACCCTAAAAATACAAACGCTATTTGATGGAATTCGAAAACTTTATTTTTAATACAGAAAAAATCAAAACATTCAAGTGCTACCGGCTGATCAACAGAGAACGCTAGATCAGCCGATCGTTTGATCAAGCGGTTGGTCCCGACTGCACTGGAAGAGGTCAGCACTGAGCAGGTCGTTGGCCTCATAGATCTATCATCATGATCATGGGGTTATGTGTGTAGGCTCCTATGACATTGGCCTATAATGCATGTATGTATGTATGATGGCCTAGTACTACCGGTAGTAGGCCTTGGCCTAGACCGAAAACTCTGGTCCCTGAACATAATTTTAAAGCCTTTTTTACACTAGGCCTACCGGTAGGCCTACGCAAAATGGTTCTCCCGATCGGGGGCTCTGCTTTGGAGTAAAAAAAATTTCTCCCGATGAAGAGAATTCTCCAGAAGCGGGGAGTGTCTCCATTTCGGGAGCTTGAGTCCTCACTGATAGAAAAGTTCTTTAGTTTTTTAGGCTGCCTCGAGGCCTACCGGTACGTTAAATGTCAGTAACTGAGTAAGTGCTGGCCCTAGGCCTACTGGTTGCTGTTGTTAGCTAAGGCAGCGAGAATGAAAACCCTGGTTTACCGTCACGAACATCTTGGAACGACACTAGGCCCTAGGCCTAGGCCTGGGTCCTAAGAAATTTCGGCTAAGCATGTAAACTTCGGCGATAATTTTATGTCATGGACTACAGGCTCATTCAGTTAGCGATGAGATGATTCCTATTTTTGCATACGTATCTATATTTCAAGACATTGCAAATTTTAGGTCTACAGACCATCCCAAGTTTTAGGAACGCATCGAACATTTCAACATTTCCAGACATCTCATAAATTCTGGACGACATCGCAGCGCCCTCTAGTCAACACCGTACCAATTTTTGTCGTGGTGCAGCGTCCGTCGTCCGTTAGCAGGGCACGTTTCGTAACCGCTGGAGCTATTGATCTGAAACTTGCTACATACCCCTATGTCAGATGACCTATGACACCAAGTTTCGGTCCGAT
Organism: Notospermus geniculatus; assembly: GCA_002633025.1. Taxonomy (NCBI): domain Eukaryota; kingdom Metazoa; phylum Nemertea; class Pilidiophora; order Heteronemertea; family Lineidae; genus Notospermus; species Notospermus geniculatus. Next base: position 27,951 of record NMRB01004511.1, read on the forward strand.
TCGATTCTTGGTTTGGCCTCCAGGTGGCCAAAACCAAAAACACAAAAAGTGCAATAACTCCTGAACTAATGACTGGATCGTCTCCAAATTTTTATCATAGGTGTATCTAATTTGGATACATAACACACATAACGCGTTTTTGGAGGGTTCATTCTTTGAGATTTTTCGGTTGTAACTTTGTCCCATGCTACCCGCCGTTGGGACAGACTGCTTCTCATGCCCGTTAACCCTTAGTTACTAAGGTAGCGCAAGCCTAAAACATGCCAAAGTGAGTTTTTTTTCTTCAATTGTGCCAAGCACTGTGAAAAAATTAAAAAATCTTTACGTCTCAGCTAATGTCAAATATTTTTCACCTGGTCATGAAAAAATACAAGAAAATATTTTTCAATGCTAGACAACACAGCATTTGAAAAGTTCAGGAAAAATTTCTCTGCAACGACGCAGAGTTACTTTTTAGCGCCATGAGATCCCCAGGTAATCGACCATGGTGAAGTAACATTTTATGAGTGATTTCTATTCAGATAGAGCAGTCCTAGCATTGAATGAATCAGGGGCCATATGCATAAAACTACTTAAGTATGAAAATCCCAAGGGATTCCCTCAAACCACCACTGAAGTGGAAATCTTAACTTAAGGGAGATGCAGAAAGTTACTTTGGAATAGTGAAAGCCTCAAAATCACCCTTAACTCTAAGTGTGGTCACAGTTCCCTTAACTTCACAGTTGCGGCAGGCACAGGTAGGAATATGCTATCCATGCTGTTCTTTAATGCATGCTAGCCAAATAGGCCGGGGAAATTATGTGCTAGGCTAGGGTGGGATAACATTGAACTGTGCCAAGGATTTTGATTTGACAGACCATGTATCTTCTTTCTGTCCTACCAATTTGGTAACCTCTTTTTTGTTTTCCACCGTTAATAGCCACTTTACACAGTTCCTAACATACTAAAATGTGCATTACAGCATTGCCTGCAGTCATGTTCATGTACATGCAGCCTACATTGAGAAACCTTCCTTAAGTATAACACTCAAGAAATCTGGGAAACCCCTTGAATACTGAAATTTCATTGGCTGACACCACAATTCCTGGAAATACTTTTGTTAAGGGTTGCCCTTAGCTGAGTATGCCCTTAGTTGTTTTATGCATACACCTTAAGTATGGCACTTGGTAAAGTGAAATCCTTAGACTTTAAGGATAAGTTTTACACTTAACTTAAGGAACTTTTATGCATATGGCCCCAGGCACGCAAAATTTTGAGTAAAAAGGCTAACTTGGGACAGTGTCCCATGTAACCCTGCGTGAACAAAAGGGGATGAGCACCTAAGAAACTAACCTGCACAAAGTGTGTATCTCAGAGACGGTGACTTCGATTAGCTTCCAATTCGCACATATTATATCTCATGTGAAGTGATTGATAACAGCAACAAGAAAAATTATTTTGGTCAACTGTTACCCATTTATTTGAAACACTGGGTTTTTTAGATGGCTAGAAATGGTAGCTTGAAGACCACCTCAGTAGCTTGAAGACCACCTCAAAGAAAAAGTCCCAATGCTTAGTTTTGATTTATTGATCCCAGATTGATAGGAAATGAAGCTAGAAGATTCTGTGATCTGTGGGTGGAATTATGCTCTGGAGGAGCCAAGACAAATCTATTCTGTCTGTGTTATGCTTGGCTTGTATTAGGCCTTGTAATGTGAAAGGGCTCAGACAGATTCATGTAAGCGTAACCCCATGGCACTTCAGAATGAGGAACCGGAGGAACTAACGTCACGACGTGGCGCTGTGAGCAGTGCGACCGAAGTTTCTTTTTTCTAACGTTATTTCCATTTATTTCTGGCGTGAAAAGCTCCCGTTTGTTTCGGTCGCCTGGCATTAAGATTTACACCATCTTGTAGCAGATGAAAATGTCTACATTTTGCTGTGCTTTTTTTCCTTAAAATGAAGACATAGATGACGATTTCGGCAACGTCTTTACCTCATTTTTCCTGTAGAAAATGTACAGCTGATTTTTTCATGACGTAACGTCAACACCTAAAACGACGTCAATGACGTCGTTTCGGTTGCACTGCTCGCAGCGCCGACCTGTCTGGATTTCCGGCACGCCGGTTCCTCATTATGTAATGGGGAATAATCAATGGTTGGTCTTTGACATGAGCTGAGGCCACATAAATGGTGTGGTGGCTAGTGTCTCGAAAAAGTATCCTATTTTTGTTATGACTCCCCTTCTTTCATTATGTAATATCTACCGGTATGGACTATACAAGAACTGGTGATAATTCATGAATCATAGGGGAATCAATGGAACAATATTGGCCAGTTTGACCTAGGACACGAGTACTCTCCATTGACCATGGTAAATAAAGGATTATTGTTGTGCTAAACTGCCTGTGGCTTACCACATGACATTGGGTAATCAACTTGGAAGCCTGTTGTGACGAGTTGTTTGGGCTCTTCCCGAGCATGAGTTCACCCAGAAATCACAGAATCTGCTTGCTTCATTTCCTGTCAATCTGAGATCAATAAATCGAAACTAAGCATTCGGGATTTTTCTTTGAAGCGTTCTTCAAGCCACTGTGAAAATAGAGACAATAAATCCTATTTTTTCCGCCATTTCTTGCCATCTAAAAAAACCATTGTTTCAAATTAATGGGTAACAGTTGACAAAAATAATTTTTCTTCATGAAAATAATGAAACTTGGCAGTTTTCATGGTTTGTAAGATAATGCATTTGAGTTTGGGAATGATTGTTTATTCGGTTTGAATGGTTTGGAAACAATGAAAATGCGCAAATTCAATTATATTCAAATAATCAAAACGCGCCATTTCAATTATTTGGAAATAATAATCTCAAATAATTTAATTTCCACATGACACCTCATATGCCATGTGGGAATATAATTATTTGAATTATTTCCATGGTTTGGAAATAAAGTGTTAACGTGATGTAGACTTAATTATTTGCAGATAATGGATATTATACCTTTTCATGGTTTGTAAATATGTAATGAAAATACACAGTTTTTATTCTTTGCAAATACGAATTGTGCGATGTCATTATTTGCAAATAATGATATTAACGGTTTCAAATTATTTGCAAATAATTTCATTGTGTGTTTTCTTGATTTGGAAACAATGGCAATGAACAGTTTTTATGATTTGGAAATAATTTATTTTGCTGCTGGATTGTTTGGAAATAATGTAACATCACAAATTATATTATTTGAAACAATAAATTTACGATAAAATTTATGATTTGAAATAAAGTTTTCATCTAAGTTGCATTACCAAATGAAGGGATAATATCAAATAATTTTCTCAAATAATTTAATTCCCACATGGCACCTCATACAGTCATACATGTACCAATCTTCTAGATTTCCTTGTCATCCGAACACAATAACAAACAGAATTTGAATTTGATAACTTTATTGAGCACCATAAATATATACATACAGTTATAAAACGATACATTAAACAAGTGCCCAAAAGGGATTACCCAAGGGGGTCAGGTGACCCATAAAAGGGATCCTAAAATGAGAAATTAAAAATGAACACACAGGGGAAATAAAACAGCGGAGATAAAAAAATGTACGATATGAACTAAGAATTTGAAACCAGAGAACACACGAAGGCACTTAAACAATGAAGTGAACTAAAAGTAACAATAAAACAATGAAGTGAACTAAAAGTAACAATAAAACATATGATATTAAACTGGTCTACAAGTAGGACACCTGCAACGCCCAACCCATGTGCACGCGTTGTTTGGGTCGAAGCGCTCCATCAGCAACATGGCATAGTGATCACTGACAGAGCGCCTAAAAGTGTATGGACAACGCGCGCCCATCGGCAGGGCGTTCCAGAGTGCCCCAACACGGTTAAAATACGACCGGTAAAAAGTTTCCGTTCTGCAGAAGCTGCCGTGGATTACAAGAGGGTCTCCTCCCCTATCTCTAAAATCTAGGAACTTGGAAGTGTCGAGGTCAATAGCACCAATAAAACATTTGTGTAAGAATGACAAGTCGAGCATCTCCCTTCTAAAGGAAATAGGTAACATGTTGAGTATTAACAATCTATCTCTATAATCCAAGTTGGTCGCCCAACATATGCCTAGTGGCTCTTCTCTGAACACGCTCGATTTTAATTAAGTTTTCGTTTGTTATATGGTCCCACGACACAGTGGCATACTCAAGGTTTGACCTCAACAAAGAATCAAAGAGTGGACGCATCAACCTAGGATTCCGGTTCCTGTCCAACACACGTCTCACAGCAGACCAGGTCTGGTTAGCTTTTTTCACAATTGCATTAACATGTGATGAAAACGTTAAGTCATTACCTACAACGACACCAAGGTCCCTGACCTCGTCAACCTTGGACAGGACTCTGCCATGGATATTATAATAGTAAACCAGAGGAAAGCCTTACTTTGCCTCTAATTTCAATGACTCCTTGCGATTGTAAAAGATGTTCTTCCAGTGGAGTCAGGTCCTCCCTCATGGCCTTGTCAAGCTGTGATACTCCGGCTTGTGTGCGGCTTTCCTAATTCTCCAACCTGAAAAGAAATTCAACTTCAAGTCAGAACTTTTCTGCATCTCTCTGGAGCTACAGGTTTTTGTATCTTGGATCACTAAAACTTGGTTTTCCTCTCTATTACATGTATTGTAACATTATAGCACGGTGGAAATTCTTTGATTTTCACTGGGTTGATATTTGTTGAAAATTTAGTTTGGTGGTATGAAAAGTTTAGTTCAGAGGAGGGCCCAACAGCTCAGGCTAATGAAATAGTGGAGAACAAAAGGAATAGAGGCCCCTGGAATGCTGGGAGAAGGAAGACAGGGAAGACAAGGAAGACTGAAAAATGGCTATAAACGGTGGAAAACAAAACAGATTGGTAGGACAGAAAGAGCATACCGGTACATGGTCTGTCAATTCAAAATCCTTGACACAGTTCAATTTGTCCTACCCTGGCCTAGCAGATAATTTCCCCGGTCTATTTGGCCAGCATGCATTATATAAGCATGGAAAACAGGTATTCCAACCTGTGCTTGCCACAGCTGTCAAGTTAAGGAATCAGTTAAGGGAACTGTGACCACATTTAAAGTTAAGGGAGACTTTGAGGGTTTTGCTATTCCAAAGTAGCTTTCTGGATCTCCCTTAAATTAAGATTTCCACTTTAGTGGTGGTTTGAGGGAATCCTTGGGATTTTCATACTTAAGTAGTTTTATGCATATGGCCCCAGGTTTCCCAAAACAGCACTCGAGTTTATGGAGGGGGGCAAGTGGCCCTCTAGTGGCAATGCATCGGTGGGCCTCCAGAGGCTAATGGGGGGCATGGGGGCAGCGGCAGCCCCCAATTTCCCCTGAAGGGCCACCGGTGGCAAAAACTGGTGGCCCTCTGATGGCAAATATTGGTGGGCCTCTGGTGGCAAACACCAGTGGTCCTCTGGTGGTAAATTTTGGTGGGCCTCTGGTGGCGAATGAGGGGCAACCCCAATTAGATATTAATTAGGAAAATATATATTAAAACAATTAAATATACAAAAATAAATCCATAAGAATGTTGATTAATCATTTTCCCAAATCTCAGACACAATTTCAAGCTTTTTAATATTGTTCCTGCTGACTTGACAATACAAATATTTGCAGAGGCCGTTTTTATAGAAACCAATCAAGAGTTAATATTATGCACAAATTTCCGAACCGAACATTGTTATATCATTATAAATATATCCTTGTCGGGACGTCTCGGCCTATTGGCTAAGACAAAGTTCCTGACTTGGAAAATTTTTACCGGTCACAGACATTTCCTTGTCTGCCGACCATCATTAGATCAGGAGTAACCCTCCTCAGTCTGATATCTTTCAGAGGGGGTGCACCCACTGGAAATTGTACGAAAATCATAATTAATGTAACACAGGTCCCCTCATTACCCTCTAATGACACCAAAACGTTCACCATCGGGCCCCCAGCTATCCACCAGTGGGCCACCAGAAAATCCCCTCATTTACCACCAGTGGCCCACCAGTGGCCTGAGGCCCAAATCCACCGGTTTGCCACTGGGGGCAGCCACTAGTGGCCCACCCATTCTGCCCCTTGTGGCCCACCAGTGGGCCTCTCATTCTTGCTGTCTGGGTATTACGCCCTACTGTTCTGGCTATGGAAAAATTTCGACCAGATTTTGTGAAAAACGTCATCAAAATATACAAAAACGTCATCAAAATATGTGAAAAAGAATCATACTCCGTGAAAAACGTCATCACAATATGCATTCACGTGACACAGAATCCCATAAAACGTCATTCATGACCTTGAACACAATGAAATTTAGGTCAATATTCGATAGGGAATTCGTCTATGTGTATTGTGTGTTGATGCATTTTCTTTTCAACCTTAATAAAACAGTACAACGAAATTATGAAACTGTATTGGCATAATGTTTCTGATGACATGTTTCATTCAGCATCCAAGCTCAGGATGCGTTTTAGTGTTTTTGTCAATTCCCGGAATTGTCCTCTCGTTCCTCACGCATGACCATGCTCCGTGGAGAGCCCTGGTGGAAGGAATGCAGGACATTTTTTGTATTGTTGTAG
>NMRB01004512.1:21137-36137 GCA_002633025.1 Notospermus geniculatus
CTGCTAATGAATCCTCTTACGATGAGCATGAATGTTGCTCATTGGAAACGACGTCCCCTTTGGCATTAAAAGCGGAATGTAATGAGTTGTTATGGGATTAAATTAAATCTTCATTCCGTTTAACGTGACATTTAGGCCTTTGGCAATCTGGTGTTTTATAAAACTATTTCCTGATGTGCTCACAGCTGAAATGAACCGAGATTTCCTCGATCTTAACCACGCTAGATTTCATCATCACTATGCAGTAAGGATGGAAAATAGTATTTCGCGACGTAGGATTAAAAATGATTATGGTCCTTCTTCCACAATGGTAATAATTGCGATTGCTTCGTACATGACAAGATAACTTGTTGAAGTGTAAATTGATTGAATGATGAAGAGATTATCACCACCTACTAAGATAATCCAATCACAATGGCATAAATGGCACTAAACGTGTTAAAATACCAGACGGATTATCTCGCTATTGGCAAGTTCTTTTCTACTGCACAGTCATTCATTTGATTAAATCCATTATTAACACCTACAACGGCATGCCATTCTTTTTGCAGACATCTTTTCCAAGGTTACTTCAATACACACACCTACATGTAAGCACCTAAAGGTGATTACAGGGACCTTATTCACAAAGCTCTCGTAACTTACGGGACTGCGTACACTATTGTCCATGTGCGGACAACCTATTGTTCACTATCAGCCTGACAAACGATTTGCGTGTCCTTAAAGTTACGGGGGTCGTATTTTAGAACGTTCCTTAACGTCAAGGTCAACCTTGAGTCTATTGTAAAACCATCGAGAACAATAGATTTAAGGCGGACCTTAATGTTAACGAACGTTCTAAAATACGGCCGTGCGTCTTGAAGCAACTCGACGGATCCGTCGTAGGTCAAAAAATCACCACGCGCACGTCGACATTTCAGCGATTGAGAGGAACTCGGAGCAACTGGCAGTTACCTCGAACAGCAGGCGCAGGTCGACGGATCTGAGTGGAACTGGAGACAATTTTTTTTTGGAGACAAGTCGCCGAAAAGTAGAACATGGACAACTCGAAGCAACTCGCAGATCCGGCAGTTGCTCGGAGACGCAAGCGCGCTCAGGTCGACAAAATCGGCAACTGATCAGTCACTCCATGGAGGTAGTATTGAGAAGGAGCGAGCACGGCCCTAATCGCTGTGACCACAATTCCACGCCCCCATTGTTTGCCTTTGTTCCCGCCTATTGTCCGGTACGCACGCTGAGCTCCTTGAAGGCAATCATGAATTCCGCACAACTCTCAAAGTGCAGCGCCATCTATAATTGATATCGCGTCGACCCAATCATATTCTTGCGTTTTTCTCCACGTTGGGAATTAGATAACCGGCTATTTCGAAGACAACTCAATTTGGTAAACTCTCCGCTGTATTTTAGTGAAAAAATCATCGAAAAAGACCAATTTCCAATAAAGATATCTACGTTTTAAGGTAAACATGATAATGATAATGATAATGAGATTCTTCGCATCTGAAAAGTTTGAAGAGGATTGCGTTATGATAGTTTAAAAGATGATTAGTTCAGGTAACATATACGGGTGGTCGTTTCAGTGCGAGATGCTGCGAGGTGCTGTTTTTGACGCGATGAAAACGATGAATTTTTCAGTTTTCGTGCGTAGGCAACGTCCACTGCCATTGTTCCCTTCTATTGTTTGGACTCTGACCATTGTACAAGGGAAGTGCTGACTGCACACGGAAATTACCGAAGATTAGATCGGCTTTTTCCGACCATCGTGCGGCGTTATTAGCCTATTGTCCCCCTAATCACTTTAGCAAACAGCGGAACGATGATTGTACTGTTTGATGTGGGGTCCGTGCTCGCTCCTTCTCAATACTACCTCCATGGTCACTCCAAATTGCTTCCATCGCCGGAAAGCTAGTTGCCGCGAGTTGCTTCAAGACGCAATGTCGACCTGTAAGCACCTTAAAATCTCTTAACGAAGATTGTTTGCCGACAGAAATACGAAGTGACCTTGTCTGTAATCTGTTTGTCAGTGGATTGTGTCCTTTCACCACGTGACCTCACGTTATCCTTAGTTCAATATCCATGCACATTGTTTTTCTTCTCCGCCTTAAATTCTATGTTTAATTTTGTGATAAGGGCCACTAATGCTCCTGCCTCGGCCCTTTTGTACTTTTATTGTAAATATTTTCATGGAAAATAAATACAAATACAACTACCTCAAGTCGGTAAACAAAATGATTGATCATGAGAAGGAAATCACATGTACATTACAAGTTCAAGTATTGGTCATGCCGTTGACTTGCCATAACAGTATATACGCCCTTACCTAAGAAACCATTTGTGAAAATTATAATACATAAGAACAGACGGCATGAAGATTGTATGTGTATTCATGCACTGTATTCACGGTTAGATGACACTCTGCCAGAGAGGCCAAATCAAAGTTATTGGTTCTCTGGGTTAAGTCAAAACAACTACTGGCTACAATGAAAGAAACTCAATACAAGCCAAAAGACTGAATAATTTACAATGAATATATGTATATATCTTACAAATCTGAATATAAAAGAAAGCTATTTAATAATCGTAACCAGGAGGGGTCATTCAAGTCACCATACTAGAATCTCAGTTACCAGACAGTCATGTTGACGATGAAAGTCCAGAATGTTCCCGGGGAAAATAAACGGCACAGGACGAGGAGGTTTGCAAGGAGTAGGCTGTATCACAAAGCGCGCACAGATTTACGAAGACAGAACGTGGAAATTCAATGACCCCAACGCCAGGACCAGACGACGAATGCTCTGCCCGATGCTCTGCTGCACCAACGCCAGGACCAATCCGGGCCGATTTCACGAAGGGTGTTTAAAGCTGACCTATTTCCATTACCCTAGCAAATAGAGTGACAAAAAACCTGCCGCGCTGTGGAAATGCGTGCATTTTATTAGTGAAGTTACACGCGTCTAAGTCTTAAAACTGACCTATTTCCATTACCTTAGTAAATAGAGTGACAAAAAAACCTGCCGCGCTGTGGCGCGGCAGGTAGATAAATTCAAACGTCCATCCCAGGACGAATATCTGGTTCAGATTCTGTTCAGAATCTTTCACCGGATCCGAACCTGATTCCAACCGGATTCGATTCAGATTCCGACCCAAAACCGGATTCAGGGGCCATATCCGAATCAGATTTTGGGTCGGAATCTGAATCGAATCCGGTTGGAATCCGGTTCGGATCCGGTGAAAGATTCTCAACAGAATCTGAACCAGATATTCGTCCTGGGATGTCTTTCGGATCATCAAACACCTCTCTCAGGCCACCATTACCCCAAATACCTCCTAGGTGTCGTTATCATTCGAATGAAAGCCGTCGAGCTGGAAGGATGGCGAGTGCTCCGCAAGTCAGTACATCATAATACAATGCTGTAGGTATGCATAGACAATAGGGTCAAGCCTAGGCCTATACTGTACAATGTACATGTAGATCCAACTACAGGCAGCTATTGACCACGAAGCACTAGCGAAAAGTAGTCTCAACACTCCCTAACAACAGAAAACACAAAAAATAACCATGTTATGTCAAAACGGATAATATTCCAACTTACCTGCATAAAGTGAATCACTTTGTAAACCCCGAAAGGACAGATAAAATCCAATTTACATGCCATTCTCACAAAGTTCCTAACCCTTCCGCCATTTTCGTTCCTTTGGCCAACGCCCGCCTGAGTACATGACCCGTCTGCACTGACGACACGAAATGTGATACTAGGCCTACTCTGTCAACATGTAGGCCTGATGCCCTTTATTGAACCCCAAATAGAGCTCAGTTGAGTACGCCGTCCGCCCTTTCAATTACTCATGATGCAAAAGGTTGTGCGGTTCGAAACATACCAGGACTCATAATTTAGTCGTCAATAGCTGCCTGTGGTTGGATCTACATGTACATTGTATAGGCCTAGGCTTGACCCTATTGTCTATGCATGCCTTCAGCATTGTACTTGTACTAACCTGCGGAGAACTGGCCATCCTTCCAGCTCGACGGCTTTCATTCGAAGGACAGCGACACCTACACCTAGGTGGTATTTGGCGTAATGGTGGTCTGACAGAGGTGTTTGATGACAGACATGGACGTTTGCACTTCATCTACCTGCCGCCCTGCGGCGCGGCAGGGTTTTTGTCACTGTATTTGCTATGGTGATGGAAATAGGTCAGCTTTAATCTTGATTCAAACGTTTAAGTTGAGGCCTATTGTTCACGTTTCTTGACCCACTGGCCTGAATAGGCAAACAACAATGAAATGTCCTTTGGCGCTAACATGGCTCATGGGCATGACTACAGCAGAGAATGTCTTCTAATAGCGGTATCCTGAGTAACCAGTAACATTTAAAGGGACTGTCTGCTCATGTGTTACATTCCATAGGATGGTCTTATGATTTAAAGGGGAAGTCTGGGTATAGGTATTGGTGATATCCCGGGGATGGAACAGCCACGGCGTAGACACGACCCCTAAAATCACCTTGTGCCCAAAACGGAGTCGCTAGCGGTATCCTGAGTAACCAGTGCCCAAAACGTCGCGAGACTTGTATTTTGGTTCGTCACACGTACGCTTGATTTGCTATCTTCACACAATTGCCATAATTTGCAAGATTTGCAAAGATGAAAGGTATACTCTAACCTGAGACAAAATATTCATGATACAACATGCTTTTTCTGAGTGTTCCCAAACGTTTGCTATTACTACTTTTTAATACCATTCTTTGTGTCGAAATGCGGTACGTGTACTTCATATTTTACGAGATACAAATCAAAGAACTCCGATTTACCGCATATACCGAGATACAGCACCTGTACCCGTGATAATAAACAGATCGATGCCTGTTTTGTGTGTTCTTCGTGCATGTACTATCCTATATAATATACAAATTAGCGGACCACAAGGAAGCAGATGCCACTTGGTCCAGAGGTTAATAATCGATTGCGTCCTTTTCAGTATATGCACAGCCTTTGCATCTGTTTTGTTTCACCACATTTTGTGGACAAAAACATCATTTTAACAGATTTTACCGCAGGTACACGCCTGAGTGTGAGGTGAGACAAAAATATTCAGGCCCAGGACACAATTGACAATAGGGGGAATTGTTCTGAGTTGACCAGGGTGTAAGAAATAAAAGTGGAAAATAAGAAAAGGGAAATTTTGTTTTTTTTGCGAATTTTTCAATTTCTCAAATTGGGATAGAATTTTTCCCATTTTGAGAAATTTTCTTAAAATGACATGACATTTTGTCTGATTTTTCGGGCAGTGTTTCTCAAAATGGGAAATTTGAGAAATTGAAAAATTTGCGCAAAAGTGCAAAATTTCCCACTTCTTATTTTCCATTTTTATTTCTTGGCTGGATGGGTTGCATTTTCGAAAATGCTGTAAAATTTATTACTGAAAAATTTATTGTACGAAAAGTTATTACTAAAAGTTAGTAATAAAAAATTGGACCGTGTACAACGGGCATTACTCCCTTGTCACGAAGCCTTACATCATACTCTCTCGCCAGTATAATTCCTATTGACGAGCCTTCAGTCATTGTGTGAAATCGTCAGCCATGACAGTCAATCGAACAGGCTTAATCTTTCAATTGATAGGTTTGACCGGCGGTCATGCTTTATCGGTCTTTGTTAATTCACCGACTTTTTAGATGCGAGGGATGGTGTTTCAGTGAGCGTATTTATAAGCCGAGGTCACAAATCCACCGGGCCCCGTACGATTTTCCCCACCCAGCGGCTTGTCGTGGATTTTAGAGACAGTACGGTTCCATTACGATTTTCATTTTCATTTTCATGTTCATTTCTACGGTTTTCATTCCCAGAGGATCAGGGACAATCTGTCTGTTTTTACTCGCCGTACGGGCACCGGAATGGATATGTGACGACGGGGGCTTTAGCTGCGACCGGAAACGGGCTTTGCTTTGAAAGCATAAATGGTGGAATTATTATCCTGTTTTTCATATCGTGAATTGGCCCTAGTCATTAATTGACACAAGCTCAAGCTGCTGAATGAAACCTGTTAAACGAGGTCAGTGTGATCATAAATACATTGAGAGAGCAAGTTACGCAGTATATGAAAATGCAAGACTTGGTACGAGTCGATGAACTTCTCCCTCGCCCCCTTGACGAAGTGACATCGATCTATATGGCGAAGGGAAGCCTGACAACGGGTGTCGATACAATAGAATAATGAGGGTGACGAGCTTGTTCATAAATATGGAGCGCCCAACAAGTGTTCCTTCCACCGGTAAAATCAATACGAGTGTACTATTTTGATAAATACATACACGATCGGACAGCTGGATGTGAAATCAATGTTTTAACCTTCGACAGATAAGAAGGTGTGCCGAACTTTTTGTTGCCCAGATAGCCTATGACTACCAACAGCCGGAGTTACGTTGTAGCCATAGGTGCAGTTAATACGGAGGTTTAGAACTCAAACGATAAACGTAAACTTTACGACAATGTTATTTTTCATACTACACATTAACCAGATTTTATATTGGATTTTCGGTACAAAAATAACGTTGTCGTTAACGTTTACGTTTATCGTTTGATTTCTAAACCTCCCTATGAAGTTGGACTATTGTCAACAATATTGCAAATATCTCGCATTTCTTTCGGGGAAGGAAGAAAGACGTGTCCTACCTTCTTCCGTTCTTCTTTATACTTTTATGCGCCGTATGCGAATCTCCCGCGCCGATACGAATGCCGAAGCCAAATGTCACTCCCCGAATGCCCTTTCGAATCGTTTCCCCGACACGAGTGAAGCCAGCGTGACATTAAAGACCAACAGCACTTTATTCAGAACGGTCGATCAATGAACTATACATGATGAAAACGTATTGCAATCAGGTATTCCTCTGCACCAATCAAATATTTGTCCGTCGTCCTCCACGACTCGATATTGCAAAGATACATAAAGGTTGGCGAAACGGCTGGAAAATTACAAAATGCAAATCGCAATTATTGTCTTTAGCACGTTTATTCGGTTCGAGAATAGCGTTCGAGTTACATGTTATAATCGAAATTAAACAATTAAGTCGCAAAATCAATACGATACATATGTTTCACCGGTTTTGATTATTGAGAACCTAAGGCGGGGTATGGTTTCATCCAGTAATGCAAGTTGGTGACATGGCGAGAGGCATGTTGTAAACAAAAGAGCGTCATGACATTTGCTTAACTAATGGTATCGTTCAAAAAACGCACAGAACGAAGCGATGAAATATTACACGAAGCAATAACGTTTTATTGCAGAAAAACCTCCGTATACGTGAAACGGTGTATTACCAGTGACATTCCAAATCACATAGTGTAGAGGTGAGCCCTGCGTGCCTATCTCCCGCTGAACTTGTCACATAGTTGGTGTGTTATCCGTGATTTGCCCTGGCGGCATCTACTATCGAGTTCGAAAACTAGTTATCTCTTCCGTACCTTGGGCTTCCATGCTATCAAAGCTAAGCCTGTAGCACACGTCACCACTTTCGTTGCTCACACAGACAATTTTCGTGGTCGCCACGAAAATGGCCAAGTGTGCTGGTGCACCGGCAACGACCACTCGCCACGGAAATTCTGTGGTGACCCCGCACAAGTTGCCGAAAATCAAACAGGTTTGATTTCTCACCACGAAAATTGCTCGTAGTTGCGAGTTGTGGTGATGCGTGGCCATCACCAGCACACGAGATCACTGAGTGGTGACGTCTGCGGTAAACCGGCAACCGCCACAAAAAATGACGACCCCGAAAATTGCAGGTACGAGCAACGAAAGTGGTGACGTGTGCTGCTAGAGGAAGTTTTAGATGATAGCAGCCGAAATGACCGTCATGATATCGTCATTAGTGAGGTTTCGCAAATCAGACGAAACACGAAGTACGTAATATGAAATTCAATTTCATTTCCAGGACCCTAATGTGTTTCTGGAGATGGTTGCCACCACATGTCCCTGCTACCAGTGCGTCTTCTAGCATATCATGTAAGATCGACCGAGTTATCGTACATCTTGAACTTTTAAATTTCTACTTCGTATCTATGAAGTAGAAACGAATGATAAATTTCAAAGTTTAACATACACCGTAACTCTATCGGTCGTCTAACGTCATGCGTTAAAAGACGCTCTTGCAGAAGGCGATTTTTGTGGTACCAACTATCTCCTGAAATACATTACGTCATGGAAATGTAGTCCAATTTCGTATTTCGTACTTCGTGTTTCGTCAGATTTGCGAAACCTCGCTATTGTATTATACTGTATACGTCATTAAAACAGCCTTCTTAGTCAAAACGTAGTCACCACAAGTAAATTTCTTGCCGAACGGGCTCAAACGGAGTGGCAACTTCTTAAAGTCTTTTTACGAACTTCATGGACGGGCTCGGACGGAAAGGGTGCTCCAGCACTTCGAGACATTATTTGGTCAACATTACACGTTCTAGCCCGTTTTACGATTTTTTAGGACGTGACAGGACGTTTTGAGAAGTACATGTACTTCAGTGTGACAGTACCTTAACTGTCCAAAATAAGGCACAAACGATCAGGGCCCATATTCATAAAACCTTCCCAGGCTTAGTTGCCTGTTAAAGTGCCTAGTTTGTGCAGGCCAATGTACACAACTAGCAGTCAACTACATGTAAGTTAGCAGGGTTTTATGAATATGGGTCCAACATGACACTGGATGAAAAAGCGAATGAATATTTTTCCCTGATGTTTATGTTGTGGAAACTACGATGTTGCTGTGGTGAGGAATTTGACTTCTGTCATAGAACACCTGCTTCAGACGTCACTTCTGGCCTGTTTATCACAGAAGTTGTGTCGAAGATACCCTGTGTATTCATTATTGTCAGCATCAGTAGGGTCCAGTCATTGATTATGATATCAGCACACACTCTCCATGTTACGTTCGTCCTTCTCCTCTTGCTCCTCCTCCTCGTTCGTTTTAGAGCTGCACGGACATTTAATAGTTCGTCTTGGCAATGATTCCGGAAGTGGTCGTCCTTTTGTTTCTGGTATAAACAATTTCACGAACAGACAGGCAAGGACACCTAACGTTAGGTACAGTAAGTAAGGAATCGAAGCGTGGATTGTGAACTGAAAGAAAACAAACAGGCCACATGAACAAGAAATGTTATACATGTACACGCATGTACATTATGTTCTTCCTCTGCTTTCTTTCCAACGCAAGACGTTATCTCCGATTCTTGGTTCGCATTTTGATACACTTCACCATTGTGCACTCGAAGATGGGTCACACGACATATACTTGATATGAATTCAATTCATCCGCTTACAAATTCTGAATATTAGACACTCACCAACAGTCCGACATAGGGAGCAAGGATGCCTCCGACACGGGCTGATGTATTCCCTAAGGCGAAAGACCGAGCCCTGTGAGTAGAGACAGTATACAGGTAAATCAACAGTTTGCAAATTAAGGAAACTGACGTTTTACATCCGATATTCGTATCTATGCTTGGTTTTGTATGTACATTCCAATCTCTAGAAGGTATAAGCGGGCAATAGATTGCTGACTAAACAGCAAGCCATATCGCCACACCTGACAGAAACATGGTTTAGAGTGTACACGTATTTTCAAACTACATGACTGTGCACGTTTTGCACTCGGAATACCTTATCATTGTAGGGTACGCTTCCATTGGAATAATGGCAACAAGGCCCCAAATGCCGCCAATTCCCGCGTTACTTGACAACACCAATCCAGTAATAACATCATCATATTGTTCTTTCTTCCCTGATATGATGAAGCCAGCCACAAGCACAAGGCACAACAGACAAATCGACTGGTAGACGTAAAAGCCACCTTTCCGTCCGATTCTAGAAGTACATGTATTAAAAGAATAATTATTTTAGCTAGTGCATTTACACGTGGGTGATACATATACTCCAAACTCCCATTTGCCATTACCATTCTCGAAGTAGTCTGAAAAAATGACTAAATCCTTTAAAAAATCCTTGAAGATAATGGGGTGGGGTATGGTCAGAAACAGCAATGTACTGTCCACTTAATACTTGTCCTACCCCCGAGCCTGGCAAAGAATGACAGCGTGCGACAGCTTAAACTTAGGATTTGGTCATTTTTTCCGAATTCAGGAATTGGGCAGGTAAGTGGGAGTTTAGAGTACCTATACATACACGTACATGTAGGTCTAAGTGGTGATACGGTTGTAGTAAGACCATTTGCTTCGAACATCACAATGCATCATTGTTATGCTTTACCACAATTAAGTTTTCCAACCGTTTCACTCGACACTATTTCCATTTTAGCCGCTTTTCTGCCCAGGAACAGAATTTACATCCCCACACTTACTTTGAGGCAACATAAACGACCGTCAATCTGGGAAAGAAAGAAGCGGTATGGTTGATTGCAACGTTTGCGTAGATATTTCCGCTGAGTCGTCCCAAGTTGGAGCCGATTCCATAGCTTATGAAGGATATGGTGAACCTAGGTGTAAAATCAAGTCCAAAGATGAAAAATATGATTATTACCGTGGATGCATACTGAATGAAAGGAGATACACTGGTGGACAGAAATATTAGGACAGTGGCCAATTCGAAGTTTTACGTAAGTTTCTCCCTATTAAGAATCAGTAGAAGATGAAATGTTTTGGCTTCAATGAAGTCTAGAACACATATTTATCATGTTTTAACTTATTTCTGCACTTCCAATGTGGATTGTTGTTAATTTCAAGTGATTACATGTCTTGTTGCGACGTAACTGGTCAGACATATTATGTAACACAAGCGTATAATCACCCACGTATAGTTTCCAATGGCGACCCTTACCAGATCCAAATGATAGTGAATGACATGAGGGAGTATTCTTTATTCCTAAATAGGTCGATATACGACCCCTCGTGCTTTTTTTCGTTTATTGCGTCGTCATCTGCAATGTCCTCTAGCAGTTCAATATTGACATCCTCTTTGCCGTTGTTTCTAGCAATCTTATTTAACCAGTACGCTGCTTCTTTGAACCTTCTCTTTTTCAGCAACCAACGAGCACTCTCAGGCAAGAAGCTTCGAATGAAAGATAAGCAGGACTATGATGTTTGGCTTCAACAATACAAACATTATACGACCCGACCATGGACATGAACTTCTTTTTACTTCGAAGAGATGGCAGCATCACACAATAGTAGCCGCAGAGGAGTCACGGACAGCAAATCGACCGGTTCCTTTTTTACTACATGTACTCTGTGTTAATGCTGAACACGCCAATATACGAGAGTAAATACTGTCCTGTTTCTTTATATCTGTATTATTTTCCACAGATTCTTCCAACAACCAGTTACCCCCACACTGAGTTCCATTTGACATTACGACGTCTAAAAATATCACTAGCTAGTCTTTCCGGAGAAAGCAAGTTCGGGAAATGTATATGAGTGTCCTAATTGTGATCGCACTTACACTGCAATAACAGGTATTGCTGGCAGCATTATCATCCCACAAGCTGATGCGTGCCAGTGCCAGTTCCTAATAAGGTGACCACATAAGGCAATCAGAAAACCGCCAATAGGCCACCCTAGCCTGCAGGCTGACAAGATACGATATTTGGGACCAAGATACTCCGTGGGTATTACCATCGTCGTGACCACCAGTCCACCTGATATGAAGAAAAAACAAATGGTAATGAAATGGTCCATGGACCATGTGCTCACCTGGTTGGAGATACCATAAATGACAGAGGGAGGCACATATCAGTTATGAGCAATCTGGGTCAAGTCATTCCCGACTAAGTGGACTTTGATGATTTGGGGGTTATGCCACCACTGTGGCAGCCATACTGGATGGCCGATCTGGCCGAAACTTCACGTGCGCATGAAGGTCTTCTGGGTGAGCCAAATAGCACATTTGAGTGCTCTGGGTCACGTCGTTCCTGAGTTATACCACATTGGTGATTTTCGGGTTACGCCACCTGGCGGCCACATTGGATGGCCGATCAGGCCAAAACTTTACACGCACATACAAATCATTTAGAGGGCGCCAGATATCAAATTTGAGCTCTCTGGGTCAAGTCATTCCTAAGTTATGACACTTTGATGATTCTTGGGCTACTTTTTTTGTTTTTTTTGTGTTTTTGGTTTTGGCCACATGGTGGCCAAGACAAGAATCGAATCGGACCGAAACTTGGTGTCATAGGTCATCTGACCGAGGGGTATACAATGTATGTACCGGTACCAAGTTTCAGATCAATAGCCCCAGCGGTTACGACACGTGTCCTGCTAACAGACTACGACGGACGACGGACACCGCATGACGACTATAGCTCACAGGTGAGCTAAAAAGCATGGGCATTATGCTGACATTAGATACAATATATATTTACTGATTTCTTGCTCTCTATTTCAATGAATTTTACGAAAAAAAACTTCTATTTACCACAACAAAGGCCGACTGCGGTGCGAATCGTCAAGTAGACCATACAGGATGGAGAAAATCCCGATGATATTTGCAGAATCATAATCGCTGTCCATATACACATGACGGTCTTCTTTCGTCCAAAGGTGTCGGAAAGAAACCCTCCGATGAATGCACCCACGAGGACCCCGGCGAAAAATGTGCTTTGGATGACGCGGCTCATGTAGCTTTTTTCGCAGATGAAACCCCACTGCATAGAAAAATTAAACAGATGTAACCTGTGGCTTGTTGTTCAAAGAGGAGATCGCGAATTTTGAAATCTGCCGCTATAATTTGAATGCCATAACGCGAAATTGCTGCAGCAGTATGGCAAGGGTTTAATAACCGATGCTGACGACCGATGCTGTAGCAATTCGTAATGTGTACTTAATAAACCGCTATCCTGAACATACCTCGGTGCTAATCGACGTAAACTCGTCAGAGAATGTCAAGTTTTCACAGCGACCCTCCGCAGTCGGGCAAAATTTGACTGTCTCGTTCCCTATCACCTCAACGCTATCATTGACTGCGTGTATCGGAATGCAACTCCAGCCCGGGTTTGCCGATTCGAATATAAAATAAAACATGCACAATGCTAATGTAGATTCTATCAGCGTTCCGAATACATAAATGGAAATCTGGTAGCACCCAATGTGGCCAATCTTATCGTACAGGTCGTCAAAAGTTTTCCTTCTTCTGACAAGATGTTCTTCATCCATTTCCTCCTTGCGTTCCTCTTCAGCCATGTTAATTTTTAAGCCTTTTAAAATTTTAAAACCTTTTTGTTTGGAGAAAGGGTTTTGATATTTACGCGCAAGCAGGTAACCAAGATGTCTATCCAAAACATATCCAATTCGAATCCAGTAGTTATATCTGCAGTGAACTGCGATACCTTGTGATGTGTAGGTGTCCTAAAATGAAGGCAATCGATCGAAGTATTAAATACAGCATACAATTCTTAGTTTTATCAGCATTTCAGATGTCATTTAATTACAAGTACATGGGGTAGATAAAAAAGTGGATTTTAGCCAGGTCAATGTCATATGATCGGGATAATCTAATTTACTTTCGTCAGGAACATCCGACGTTTACACATCAAACCAATACGGTTTGTCTCTGATTTAATTAAATCATATTAAATTTGTGTCTTGAGTCTCTGGAGTCTCAGGGCCATATGCTTGGGTCAGACTCGTCCCACACTTTCATTAAAGTCTGACATTTCTCAATGCTTCAAGCAAAGAGAAGGTCTAACTTCAGCTAAAATTGTATACTTTTGGCTAAAGTCCGACCCAAGCATACGGCTCTTAATGAAGAACTTTTAGGCCAAGCAACTTCACCTCGATCTCCAGCGACCGTTTATATACCGTACTGTTCCTAATATAAAGGATTCCGTACATTTCGTTTGAACGAGTGCAACTTAATATCAAAACAATCGATGCCAAAAGCGAAAATGTCACCGCTGGCTCATCACTTTCATACAACAAAAGAACAGTATGTTCTTCAGGAAAGTCAGATCGTCCACAGTGATCGTGACATGTGATGCACCAGTTTACGTCCCTTACGCAACACCGTTTTATAATGTTTTGAATAAATGGCAACATTTCATCTGAACATCGTATTGATGAAGAAGGTACGTGTGTCGCGTGCATTTTGTTATAATGGGATGTATTTTTTGTATGTTGTACCGAATAATTTACAAGAAACTAGTGAGTATCTTAGTGAGTATCTTAACTTTTTTTTCATGAGATGTCGTAATTTCAAATGATCACGCACAAACTTTTTCAACACTGGCTAGAAATACGATTGAATACTGTACATTATTGCAATAATTTTAACCTCTACAAACGCAGCTGTTATGTGTCCGTCAACATGAGTTCATCAATTCTCGTGCCTCGGTCAGGTCTCGCCTCTTCGCTGGTGAAAATTTGCGATTGAGCACGAGTATATGGCAAGCCGTTTGTCCAATAATTATAAAAACCTAGTTTTCAGCCCAGAAACTTAGTTTTTATCGTAGAAACTTATTTTCTGTGGAATTTTTCATACTACACATTAACCAGATTTTATATTGGATTTTCGGTACAAAAATAACGTTGTCGTTAACGTTTACGTTTATCGTTTGATTTCTAAACCTCCCTATGAAGTTGGACTATTGTCAACAATATTGCAAATATCTCGCATTTCTTTCGGGGAAGGAAGAAAGACGTGTCCTACCTTCTTCCGTTCTTCTTTATACTTTTATGCGCCGTATGCGAATCTCCCGCGCCGATACGAATGCCGAAGCCAAATGTCACTCCCCGAATGCCCTTTCGAATCGTTTCCCCGACACGAGTGAAGCCAGCGTGACATTAAAGACCAACAGCACTTTATTCAGAACGGTCGATCAATGAACTATACATGATGAAAACGTATTGCAATCAGGTATTCCTCTGCACCAATCAAATATTTGTCCGTCGTCCTCCACGACTCGATATTGCAAAGATACATAAAGGTTGGCGAAACGGCTGGAAAATTACAAAATGCAAATCGCAATTATTGTCTTTAGCACGTTTATTCGGTTCGAGAATAGCGTT
>NMRB01004513.1:0-12212 GCA_002633025.1 Notospermus geniculatus
CGCCCCCCCCCCCCCACTGCATCGCACATTATAGCACTCCATATTTTACATGGAATTTTCTGACATTTCAACGGATAAATAGTAGGAGTGTGAGTACATTACATTAGGCTACACTGGGACCAAAGATTTCCAGTGCCTCCAAGCAATGCACCTACGCATTAAATTTCAATTTTTTGCAGCGTATAAGTTTTTTTCTCTAGCAAATTGTCCCTTGAAGAACAAACACCGAAATTTATATCATATACAATGGTGTGCAAAAATATTAGAACACTTGGCAAATCTTAAGAAATTGATGTTTTATTTGGTCCCAGAGCCTGGATTTCACTTCCCTGCCATTGTAAAAGGTAAAGGCAATGGTACAGAGATTCTCTCACCCACGAATTTATCAATCCGGTCCTTTTTTACATTTTACTCTAGTATGTAGTATGCCCCCTCCCCTGGCAGCAGTCACAGAAGCGCATCTTTCTGGCAATGTGTCTATGTATTTTCTAAAATATTCAACCCCAGTGTTATTCCACGCTCTCAGAAGCTCATTCCAGAGAGTTTCCTTAGAGTTATTCAACATTTCCAAAATGCAATATGTTCCCAAGAAATTGACAGAGGTCACATGCAGTTGTCTCTGGAACATTCATTATGCAATATCAGTATGGTTGAAGGTTCCATTAATGAACGAAACGATGGTTTTTTCATGGCTACATTGTGGTCATTTCATTGAAATAATACTTCGTTTTCCAGTTCATGGCAAGTGTTCTAATATTTTTGTACACTACTGTACACTGAATGTCATATTTTTCATGCATGTGCAATTTCAGAAAATTCTATTGGGTGGTTATCGAAATATGAACTGATAAAGTTCGGTGCATGAAATAGAAACAGGTTTCTAAGATGAAATACATCGCTTCCTACCACATTCGAATCCACGGACCCTCGCATTAGGCATCAATCGCCAGCATTAAGGGGCAGCGCGCCTTAACCACTAGGCCAAATCCCCCATCTTCAAAAAAGTTGGTTCAAAAACCTGTGCTAACCGAGGCGTCCATCAGTATCCTGCGAGGGGTCCAAACAATCTCCGAACCCAAACAGTATTATGTTATGCGAGTGGTTATATATAAAGGAGGTACCATTAAAGAACATGAAATAGAAACGGGTTTCTAAGGTGAAAGACATCGCTTCCTACCAGATTCGAACCCACGGACCCATGTTCTTTAATTGTATCTCCTTTATATTGTATCTCCTTTTTGTTATTCTGATTATTTTTGATTGCACATGGCTTATAATTATTAACCATCCACACCCTAAACATTCTGATTGGTCAGTGCTTTTCTGACCGCCTCATGCTTGGACGGGAGGCTCAATTTCAGCAGGGCTTTGTATGCTAGTGTATGAAGAGGAGCGAGACCAGAGCCCTGCTATGGGCAGGATGTTTTAGAGGTGGCCCTACTCCGACTCAGTGTTCGTTCTTTATATGACGTCGGGTTCGGGACACGAGATGTCACAGACGTGACAGAGAGGTCCGTCATTTTGGGTCCAACAAAAACAGGCTTAATTCATCAAATACTATACGTACATTTCTCAATTAAGCACAGCAATGGCAAGGAATATCATCTACAGAAGATCATGGTGTTATCAGATAACGTTCTGTTCCGAAATGCATGAGAAGAAACAAGTGGGAATGAACTTACGACATGGCGGTATCCAGCTTGTTCTGAAGACCAAACTGAACGTTGGATAGTGGGAAATCCCGTTAAATTCGAAGACGGCAGAGGCAAACAGGGAATCACCTCGGAGTCGCATACAGAGTTGGGCCGCTGCTAATGACAGTCGCCCACAGATAAAATAACGCTCTAAGGTATTTGGCACATCCTTAATTGGGTCATGGCCTGCCAATCTACTGAGACGGCTGTGTGCGTCTCCACCAAATATCCGATTGGATTTAGGAACATTGTAACTATTTTATCTCGGACTTTTGCATATGTTAGGACGGGCGTGCCTATCGCTTCGTGAATCTGATTGGCCGGTGCTGCTGCAACTGATGAGTATAGGAACTATTATGTTGATACCTTTTCTATTTTCAACCCCTTCGTGATTGGTGGATTTCCTGGGTCAAATGAAGGTCACTTTTATCTGCATACGTCAGCCGTATTGAGAATTGAATAAATTAACATGATTAGCATAAAATCCTTAATGACGTCACTGGCAGAATTCCACCAAAAATGGCGGCCAGTAGGCCTACTGGTCGTACCAAACAAGCCACGTCCGACTGCCTCACCATGAATATGACTGTGCCATCAGATGCACACTCAAACGTTTCTAGGCTGTTTCATTTGAAATAACACAACCGTGGAGCCACGGTGGTGTAGTGGTTCGGGCCTCCGACTAGCAGTCAGAGGGTCCGGGGTTCGAATCCCACTGGGTGTGATACTTTGGGCAAGTCTCTTTGCCACACTGGCCTCTCTCCACCACCCAGGTTTATAAATGGGTACCGGTCGGAAATGCTCGGATTTTAGCGCTAAATGAGCAGCTCATCTGAGTTCTACTGAAAGGTTTCAGGATAGACTGGGGTTAAAGTGTAAAGTCGGATGACACCTCTACCGTTGTTGATATCAGACAATAAACCTAAACTTTAACTTCAACACTAGAAATTGACTTATCAGTCAATTTGAAGACCGCCCTTTGAAAGGTGCAATAGTGATTTTGGCCAATTTTGTTGAGATTGAGGAGATACGTAGTACGTAGTTTGCCAAATGGAATGAGGAACATTTGCAGTTAACCTGGTTAATAGTTATTCTGTTTTGGAATTGCTTTCTTGGCTAATAGGAGCTTGCACAAAGTTGACCGATAGGTGTCAGTACGGCCCAATTCAATGCATATAGCGGAGTCAGTCATTATTGATTGAGCAGCAACCACATATTTTCCTGTATATTGGGCCGTTAGAACTTTGCTGCGATTATTGTGTTGAGAATATGCACGGCTGACTTCTCGTATTGACATTGGCAGTGAAAATGTGAAATTAGTTTAGTAATGAGTGAAAGAAAGAGTCAAGTGGTAGGCCTACAGTGGTTGGGAGGAAATAGCTTTGTTCTGGGGAAATGGAAGTAATGAAGTTGAACAGGATTTAAAATGAAGTATTATGTTTATTCTGAAACTGAAATATCAGACTGGAAATGTTGATTCCATTTCGTAGGCATTGTTTCTTTGGGAAGTAAAGAACGCTCAAAATGACAATGGAAACTTAATCAAGTCGTATGACAATTATGCCTGAAATCACATGAATGACACAAAAAACTGACTTGTCGCTAGACTTGTAATTAGCGGTTCCCGAGTGATCAGCGAAATCTCTCACTTCTCCTTGACGATAAAGTATTGGGGATGAGAGGCATTCGCCAAAGAGAAACGAGAGAAACAACTAATGCGCTCAGTGGAGTGTCATAGGGAGGGAGGGCGGGCGGGGAAAAACAACCGAGAGGAGTCCTCCAACCCGCATCCCCGTCGGCCCCATCCGGAATACATCTGACACGTCTCTCCCTTCGCCACCGCTTGTCCGATATCCTCATTCGAAATGACCACGATCGAAGTTCGCGATTACGCAAGATCAATCGTGACCTTAGCGGTTCCCGAGTGATCAGCGAAATCTCTCACTTCTCCTTGACGATAAAGTATTGGGGATGAGAGGCATTCGCCAGAAGCCTCTCCATCCACGATACGCGACCAAAATAATACAACCCCCAATACTCATCTTCCTGTCAATACTCCCCCAAAACTCTCCCCCAACTCAGAAAAACAAACAAACAAAAACAAAAACAAAAACCTCTGGGAGTAACCATTGATCACAAGAAAACCAATGCCTTTTAATTCTCCAGTGTTCAAACATTCTAAAAACCTCGGCTCCCTTCGGTTGGAGCCAGGGGCCCCCAAATCCAGTAACACCGACGCCCACAAATACCTTGCCTTGGAGGCCCCCGGCCCCAACCGGTGGAAGGAGTAAACCCCTCCCTAGGGAATTAGAATCCCTCGGTCGAAGCCGAAAGCACCCAAAATCAGAATTATATCCCTTGTACATGCATAAGCCCTTCACAACAAACCGAACTGGCGTCGCCTCTACCAATAGTACTTTCCATTCACACATAAAAATAAGCCAATGCCAAAAAACGAATTATATAATGTAATAAGATTCCGCTCCCTTTCAAACCCGTGCACCTAACTGTTTCGCACGGCCACCCCCACATGATTGTACTGAACACATACAAGAGGCTGTACAATACAATACCAGCCATGGAGAGGACTGCAATATCTTTCTCAATACAGCCCTTGCGCAGCTCTCTTCCCTACACAGCAGAATGAGCGAAATATGTCATCCCTTCCTTGGCCGTATAACATTTTAATGTGACCTCCATAGCCCCCGCAATCCATCGCAGAGCATTAACATTGGCATCATTACCATGCCGACATGACCAACATGCCATTAGCTCTCGCACCACACGAGCATTAATAATATCACCTTTTGGCATGACCACCATGCCGGCATGACCACCATGCCTTAGCTCTCGCACCACACGTAGAGCATTAACCTCTAGGTATGACCACCATGCCGGCATGACCACCATGCCTTTGCTCTCGCACCACACGTAGAGCATTATTATCACCTCTAGGCATGACCACCATGCCGGCATGACCACCATGCCTTTGCTCTCGCACCACACGATGAGCTTAAATTCACGGGAAATAGGAAGGGAAGACATATTACCTAGTACTGTGCTGAACAGAGCCCGGAGAGAGACCAACCGCCACGGCCGAGTTCCTCATTCGAAATGACCACAGTTCGCGATTACGCAAGATCACTCGTGACCTTAGCCTGACCAGCAGGTGATTGGAGAGTTATTGTTGTTTGACGTAAGGTTGAATCAAATATTACATGAAGACCTTAGAAGGTGCTGCAGCTGTTAAGAAACAATTCTATCATGTTGTGATGGAGTTGTTTATTGTGGTGGGTCCTGTATACTGCCGTATATGAACTGACAGACTGGAAATTACGCATCTAAAGTCTTCACGCAGAATTTCAACAAAATTACAATGAATCCTGACAGGGAATTACTTCAAGCATGATGAGGTGGCCAATATTACTGCGCTTATCCAAGAGTATACTTAAAGAGTACCGGTACCGGTACTGAAAATACTGGGCTTGGCAAAACTTCGCAAAGAAATGGTGCAGACTGGGTATTAGTGGCGATTATTTCAGATATTCAGTCTGCTTTCAAAATTAAACTACAAGAGGAGTAATAAGTATTGATGCCAATGAAATTCCAAGATTGAAGAATGTAAATGAAACTTCAGCTTTGGTTGCCAGTAACAGATATGCAGAATAAACAGTCAAAAACACATTTTGTATGACATGTCTCGGGTGAGTTTCTTACTGTGGTGGTGTCACGAATGAGATGATGTTGTTGAGTGTTGGGTGGCAGATGAAACTTGCATGGAGTGGAAGTTCTTCAGTGATGGCAGTTAATAAATCCTCTCCATCTTTGGCAGCATCAGCTTCCAGGTAGCCTCTGTCCTCAGGTGTTCAGTCAACGTGGTAATGGGACAGTCATATTCACTGTATTCATCGTCGTGTTCTGCAAGGATTGTTAGTGTGTTGCTTGCTTGAGTGTTCTGTACGGCTGTGATATTTGCTTCGAGAGTCCGTGGTGGTTGTTCTTGAACCTGAAATTTGAAGCATGAAATAATGAGGGTGAAATGATGCAATGTTATGGAGTTCAGCTGGAAAGGAATGATGAAGTACTGTTTGTGGTAAGTGAGATTGATGTAAAGTTGTATAAACACTTCAATGGAGTACCGGGTACTTGTGGTGTGATGATTACTGGACTGAGCATGGTTTGTTGTAAAGAAAAATATGTCTTACTGTTATTTCAGTTCTCTGGGTTGTTCCAAGCACATTTGTTTTGTCGAACTCAGTAACGTACAGGTTACTTTGGTGCACATAATCTCCAGGAGCCATGGGTAATGATGCGTTGTCTCTCCAGAGACTACATGCGATTGTACCTGTTGCATCCTCTAACAATATGCGTCGAACGGGTATTGTTTTGCCTGTGCTGCGTACAGTCTGTAGTTGGATGGCATCTTGCTGTAAAGAGAAGATTTTATTTATGAACAGGTTATTGTTGTATGGACTTTCATCATGTGTTGACAGTGGAGTCTCTAGTGTGTCTGTGGGTGGAATAGGCCTAATAATGCCTGGTGCAACCGGGCCTAAATGTTGGGCACTTTCAATGTTGTCGGTGTGTTATCAAATGTGAAATCAATCGATTTCTTCCTCTTGTGGTGTCATCTTAGTTCATTGTGGCTGATGTTGTGAGTGACACATGACTGGTTTGGTGGTGCAAGGCCACAAATCTGCATTTTGACAGAAAAATTGTATTAGACTATACCTGTTTCACAGTTGCTGACAATGACAAAAGTGTCTTCTGTGGCGACTTCTTGGCTTCGGCAATTTGGATCGTCTCCGCAGGCGGTGGATGCAGGATTCTTGTGGCTTCTGTTTTCATTTCTTTTGTGAGGGCAACTGTCTTTGTTTTGAAGATTTTTTTAGTGTCATTGGTGGTGATCTGTTCCGATTTGGTAGTGTAATGAGTTAGAAGAACGGTGGATCCAGGTATCAGTTTTCTGACATTGCTGTCATTGTACAAGAGGAGTTTGACAGCCATAGTGCTGTCTGCAACCGCAGCAAACCAAATATCACCATTTGTGCCGTCAGACTTGCTGAAAGTTTTCTTTGGTGAGACTTCAACAATGGAAACTTGGAGTGGGTCCTTGTAGGTGCGTTGTTTGGTCATAACTTTTTAAAAGTTCATTGGTGGCATATCTGAAATGTGAAAGAAAGAAAGGAATGCAATATAATCAATTGACAAAGGAGGTTTGTGATCTGTGATCAATGATGGTAAAACCAATGAAAGTAAGATCTGTCAGTAGTTGTGGAACTGGCCAGAGTAAAGTTCACTGCAAGAAAACTCTGAAATGGACTTGTGTGTTCACTAAACACTGCTAAATTACTGGCTTTGACATCTGAAAAAGAGAGAAATAATTGAATAAAATGTCGGCACCATGACTGATTAGTGATGACACTGTTTTCTCTGTAAAGGGAAATGTTACAAAGATTACATTTCAAGAGGTAAGAGACAATAAAGTGGATCGTGGTAACTGTAATATGTAAGAAAGGACACCAGTAGAAATAGGATCAGTCAGTGATGCTGATGATTTGATGTATATGTGGTCAATAGTTGTGCCTTCAGTGGTTGTGGGGCCAGTTTTAAGTTGATTGTATCCTTGGCTGTTGAAGACTTGCTTGATTGGTGTCCTGTCTTTGTTGATATCTTCATTGGAGTCTCCAACAACAATGATATGATCAGGAAAAGGAGAATCTGCATTTTCCAGTGCGTGTTTGAGGACTTGACAGAATGTGGTGGCATTGTAAGATGGTGGCCTGTACATGACAATGACAAGGACAGCAGTTCCATCGTGCTGTTGAAGCAGAGCAAGGTATTCCAGGTTGTTCACTCCCAGATTGAACCGGTTACACAGAAGACTTTGTTTTGCATAAACTGCAACCCCACCTCTCTGTTGGTTGGAAAATGAAGAATCTTCTTGGTAGCATTCATGTCTGTTTTTATGGTACAAAGTATACCCTGGAATTTGGAAATTGTGTGATGGATCATTTTGGAGCCATGTTTCTGTTAAGCAGATGAAATGTGCTCGAGAAACATATGGGGTTTGTTGAAGGTCAGGAAAATGGGCTGGCAAGCTCTGTATGTTGTGGTGGACTATTGTGAGTTAACCGCCTTGGAGATCAAGAAATGCGTCATCAGTCTGTTGCAAGGGATGCATTTCAAGCATTGACTTTTCAACCTTGTCATTGCAGTATAGTGCTGATGGTCGGTAATCTAACAGGTGAAGGCCGCTCAACTTTGTTACACGACTGAGGGCAACATATGCTTGACCTGGAAGGAAGATGGTCTGCAGTGAGATGACAATTTCTTGCAGTGACATTCCTTGAGTCTTGTGGATGGTGCATGCCCACGATAGTGATAGGGGAAACTGTGTTCTCATGCTGGGCCTATTTTCTAGTTTCTCCTGAACTGGTTCTATGGCGACAGAATTCTTTCGTGTTGTATGCCTGAAAGGTGATTTCTTCATGAATTCTCTGCCGGCTTTGTTGTCATCAAATTCAACACATATGGCTTTTGGGAATGCATTCTGTTCAGCTGAAGAATGCGGGAAGATATCTGTCACTGTCCCCATTGCACCATTGATAAGACCATCTTCAACACTGATATTCCGCAATAGCATAACACGAGCACCAATTGCTATTTCACGACTGAGGGCAACATATGCTTGACCTGGGAGGAAGATGGTCTGCAGTGAGATGACAATTTTTTGCAGTGACATTCCTTGAGTCTTGTGGATGGTGCATGCCCACGATAGTGGTAGGGGAAACTGTTCTCATGGTGGGCCTATTTTCTAGTTTCTCATGAACTGGTTCTATGGCGACAGAATTCTTTCGTGTTGTATGCCTGAAAGGTGATTTCTTCATGAATTCTCTGCCGACTTTGTTGTCATCAAATTCAACACATATGGCTTTTGGGAATGCATTCTGTTCAGCTGAAGAATGAGGGAAAATATCTGTCACTGTCCCCATTGCACCATTGATAAGACCATCTTCAACACTGATATTCCGCAATAGCATAACACGAGCACCAATTGCTATTTCAAGACTTTGTGGAAGGTCACCACTGCTGCTTTTCCATGTTTGTTGTTTAGGTGCATGTTTGGATTTGTTTCCTGTTACAGGATCTTTGTATGCGTCTTTTGCACGAATGGTTACAGTGGCTGATTTAAGAGTATCCAATTGTTTCAAGTTGAAAGCATTGACCTCTTTCAGAGTAGAATACACATGTAATGCCTTGTTTGGATATGTGGGGTGATCAGGTGTAACAGAGAGAACGCGTTGTTTCAAGACGTCTTCATCATGCTCCTCCAATGGTTCTGAACTGGTTCTCTTTCTAATCCTATTGAGTAGGTGAGCAAAGTCAGACTCTTCTCTCTGGCGCATTATTTCAGTCAGTTCAACATGGAGGAAGTTGGTGGACCATATGTTGAAGATGTCATTGGGGTTGAGGTTGCACAGCAGCTTGGCTCTCACTGGTGGAAGCTGGAAGAAGTCTCCAAATGCAAGAACAGAAACTCCACCAAACAGTTTGTCACATTGTTTGATTTGCTTCAGTCTGCCATGAATGTAGATCAACAATCTGTCACTTATCATGGAAACTTCATCAATAATCAAAATCTTTAGTTCATGCAATGTTGACCTGAGTGTGTTGATTCTATCTTCACTGAGAGGTACATATGGGAGTTTGAGTCCTTTTGGGATGGAAAATGCCCCATGAACAGTTTGGCCACCGATATTGTATGCAGCAGTGCCTGTCGATGCAGTTTTTAGCACACAAACATTTTGTGGGCTGTCCATCATTGGCTGCAAGAGTTTGCTGGATTCATATTGAATAGCTTTGATTAAATGGCTTTTACCTGTGCCACCTGGACCAGATATGAAAATGTTGAGTGGCTGTGGATTCTTACCATGTCGTTTCTGAAGACACCATTTGCGGATTGATGTGAACACCAGTGATTGTTTCTCATTGAGTGACCGGAGGAGACGCTGAGCTTCTTCAGTTGATATACCTGCGGGCACAATTTCCATGTGGGCTGTGCTCTGACCAGATGATTCTGAATGGGTTGTGCTGGTCAACTCGGGTATATCATCATCATTCGTGTCTGTTTCATCCTGAATCTCCTCACTTGGTGTGTCAGTATCAAGACGGTCTTCTTCAGTGGATGGTGCAATTTGAGCCCATGCGTCTTCTAGAGGTGGGTTTTCCTGCAGTTGTTCCCAAGCTTGCTCAAGAGATTCTACACCAACTTCAAACAAAGCTCTGTTATGGTTCACGATACTTTGAACTGTCTGTGGTTTGTCTGAGTGAACAGCCGCTTTGAGATAGAATTGTTCTGATGTTTCAAATGGTTGTGGACCTAATTGGCTTTCACTTGTGAAGGGCAGGTACAGAGCAAGTAAGGGTGTTTTGTTTTAGAGAATCTGGCAGAACGTACAACTGCTGGATGACCTCGTGATCTTCTTTGAATCTTTCCAAGACCATCTTTGAGTTCAATCACTGGCACTTGTTTTCTTTAGGCTGATTCTGGATTTTCATTTTCTCCATCCATTTCCATGTCTACTGGGTCTTTGTCTTTGTTGGATTGTGATTTGGCTGTCGATGGTAAGATCCGGTAGTTTGACACAAAACTGGCGAGACACGTGTCAGAGAATTCTGGTGTTTCTGGGCGAGCTTTGTAGCGGTCAAGAACTGATTTCATCCAGACATCCTCAGAATCTTCTGATCCAGCTTTGCTCTGTATCACTTTGAGAGGGAGGCTCATCTTTGCAGAGTTTGGATCAGTCGGCACAAATATCACCCTGTCGAGAGCAGTCCTTCAATTTCATGCCAGTGACTCGGTACACAGCTTCTTGTGCGCTGACTTCTCTATTGTGTATGTAGACACTACCAAGTCGTTTAATTTCTTTAGCAGCATCTTCATTGTTTTCTGCTCTGCTTTCCTCTTGAGCTTGCTTCAGCAACTGACTCATTTCATGTTCAGCCTTGCTTATGTACGAGAGGATATACATAACACAGGTGTATGGATCCAACACATACTGGATGTCCATATTGGCATTCCATGCTTGAAGAAGAGCTGGATTGTAATTGCTTACCCATGCATCTTTTGGGTCTCTTCTCATCACAATGCTGACTTTCTTTGAAAGTATAGCCATGCTCTTTTCATACTCTTTCTGTGATAAGCCAGCTTTTGCGAGGACATCTGCGGCTGTCAGTATCTCATTTGAATCATCAGTTGGATTGTTCATAATATCCCATATCTTTTGAATGTTCTCTTGTGCGATAGCTCTGGTGATTTTCAAGCCATCACTGTCTTCAGTGACAGCATCAAGGCTGCTGCTTGGTCCTTCTGTATTGTTGACACCACCCTGACTGCAACGTTCAGTTTGCACTGTACATGTACATTCTTCCTCTGAGCAATCCTGTTCATCGAGTGGAAGTAAAGCTTTAGTCAAATCAGTAATTTCAGCTTCTTCCTTCAGTTCAGTATAATCTTTGGTAGGACGGATGATGAATGTTAGTGGTGAAGGTGGCTTTGGAAAGTTGAATCGGCATTTTTCCCTCCCTTTCGGCACGACTTCGAGTGAGCTTTGCTATGACTTTGCACTTCCTTGACTATTTTGTGAAGTTCAGGGTTAGTCTCCTCATCAGGGAGTTCGCATGAGATGTATTTGTCAATGAAGGCACACACCTCTTCATCTGTGTTGGTATCAAGTTTGGGTGCATTTTTAATCCAAACAAGGCAATGGATGTGAGGAGAACCGCGTGCTTGAAATTCAGTGCGCCAAAAGAAGTCTATTACCTTGCCTATGAGCTGAGCTTCACTTAATGGCAACTTAGTGAATAGCATCTGAACTCGATGATTGAACATTCGCGATGCCAAGACAGGATTCTCACGCAGCAGTTTGGTTTTGTCAGTGTAAGTCAGTTCTTCAATGGGACATTGACTTTCTGAACAGCAAGACAGTGTTTGAAGGACTTCTTCCCAACGAAGATCGGCAGCTGAGAATGTCAAAAATCAAGTTGGTATACCTAACTGGCGAATCATGGCAAACAGATCTTTCAATGTTCGTTCCCAGTATGGAGGTGTACCTCGTATTGGTTGCATGAATCTAAATCCAGTATCAGACAGGAGAAGCTTCTTCACACTGTCTTTGTCTTTCAACATGCCCGCAGTTATTTTGTGTCCAGTGTTGGTTGTGGATGTTTCCTGAGAGCAATGGAGATACTTGATAGCACCTGCTGCAGTTCACTCATGTACTGTGAAAAAAACAAATAGTTTGTGTCTTTGGCAAACCGGCCATCTGTATTGAACAATCGAGCATTGAAATAACGGTTCAATCCAATCTTGACTGATCTGTCAGTGTTGTAACCAAATTTTCCAGATGGTAACTGCTGTGGAAATGACTTAGCTTCAATGTCTGGCATATTGAGCATTGAGACTGGTGTATTGCCTTCAGCTGGTGCTAGACAATATGCGATGTTATCATTCTG
>NMRB01004513.1:15896-33489 GCA_002633025.1 Notospermus geniculatus
TTGGTCGATGAAGTGGAATGAGTGGAATAATTGGTCGATGAAGTGGAATGAGTGGAATAATTGGTCGATGAAGTGGAATGAGTGGAATAATTGGTCGATGAAGTGGAATGAGTGGAATAATTGGTCGATGAAGTGGAATGAGTGGAATAATTGGTCGATGAAGTGGAATGAGTGGAATAATTGGTCGATGAAGTGGAATGAGTGGAATAATTGGTCGATGAAGTGGAATGAGTGGAATAATTGGTCGATGAAGTGGAATGAGTGGAATAATTGGTCGATGAAGTGGAATGAGTGGAATAATTGGTCGATGAAGTGGAATGAGTGGAATAATTGGTCGATGAAGTGGAATGAGTGGAATAATTGGTCGATGAAGTGGAATGAGTGGAATAATTGGTCGATGAAGTGGAATGAGTGGAATAATTGGTCGATGAAGTGGAATGAGTGGAATAATTGATCAAGTGGAATGAGTGGAATTAATTGAATGAGTGGAATAATTGATTGAGTGAGAGAATTGCTCTTGTGAGGAGACTCAATGAGATTTTAATTTATAGCTTGGACCTGAAAAAAAAAGAAGAAAATCAGTGTGATCATATTAATCATGACAGCACCCAATGAAATGGCCCATGGACCATGTGCTCACCGGGTTGGACATAGTCTAATGACAGAGGGAGGTACATACATGTATCAGTTATGAGTAATATGGGTCAAATCATCCCCAGGTAGGACTTCGATGATTTTGGGGTTATGCCACCTGGCGGCTATATTGGACATCCGATCGGGCCAGAACACTGAGAACTTCTCATGTACATAAAGGTCATCTGCAGGGGGCCACATAGCATATTGGAGCGCTTTGGGTTATGGCGTTCCTGAGTTACAGCACTTTGATGATTTTTGGGTTACGCCACCTGGTGGCCATGTTTGAAGTCAAATCAGGCCAAAATTTGACATGCATGTAAAGGTCATCTAGATGGAGGTGAATATCGAATATGAGCACTCTGCGTCAAGCCGTTCCCGAGTAATAGCACTTAAATCATTTTCAGGTTACGCCACCTGGCGGCCATTTTTTAAGATACCCTTCCAATGCATTTTATATGCAAGATATGAAGTCGCTCGGTGAAATAATGACAAACTGTGGCAGGTTCATCACTTTTGTCAAACTTTTGACCTTGAAAAGTAGGTCAAACCAAAAACCGGTTATATCTTACATGTGTTATGTATCCTTATTCGCTACACCTATGATAAAAATTTGGAGATCATCTAGTCATCAGTTCAGGAGTTATTGCACTTTTTTGTATTTCTGGTTTCCGCCACCTGGTGGCCAAACTGAAAGTCCAATCGGACCGAAACTTGGTGTCGTGGGTCATCTGACCTAGATATATGTACCAAGTTTCAGATCAATAGCTCCAGTGGTTACGAAACATGCCCTGCTAACGGACGACGACGGATGCTGCACCATCGTAATAGCTCACCCTAGTGAGCTAATGAATAGAAATCGCCAGTTTGGGACTAAATTTTGGTGTCCTTAATAGAGAGGTGTCCTCGAGGCAGAGGAGACCGCAAAGGGAGGTTCTACGGTATTATTGAAAGACCAACTGTGATAAAAGCACTGCACAGCAGAGGTTACCTGTGTCAACTTACCCAGTTTAAATGATCTATAGAAGGTTGAAGTGAGTCTTTCTTTAAATAACAGTAGCAGCTGAGAAAGCAGGGACACTGACTGAAAAAGAAAGATACCAATGAAATGGTCCATGGACCATGTGCTCACCCGTTTGGACATAATAGTGTAATGACAGAGAGAGGTTACATATCAGTCATGAGCAATCTGGGTAAGTCATTCCCAAGTTGTACAGTAGGACTTCAATGATTTTCAGTTTATGCCAGCTGGCAGCCATATTGGATGTCCAATTGGGCCAAAACTTCACATGCACATAAAGGTCATCTAGAGGGAGCCACATAGCACATTTGAGTGCTCTGGGTCAAGTCGTTCCTGAGTTTATAGCACATCTGATGATTTTTGGGTTACGCCACCTGGCGGCCATATTGGAAATTTAATCACGCCGAAATTTGACGTACTTGTAAAGGTCATCTAGAAGGAGGTAAATATCAAGTTTGATTGCTCTGGGTCACGTCGTTCCTGAGTTATAGCACATTTGATGATTTTCGGGTTACGCCACCTGGCGGCCATATTGGAACCTCAATCAGGCCGAAATTTGACGTGCTTGTAAAGGTCATGTAGAAGGAGGTACATATCAAATTTGATCGCTCTGGGTCAAGTCGTTGCTGAGTTATGGCAAATTTGATGATTTTCGGGTTTGCCACCTGGCGGCCATATTGGAAGTTTAATCAGGCCGAAATTTGACGTGCTTGTAAAGGTCATCTAGAGGGAGGTAAATATCAAGTTTGAGCACTCTGGGTCAAGCCGTTCCTGAGTAATAGCACTTAGAAGATTTTCAGGTTACGCCACCTGGCGGCCATATTGGACGTCCGATCGGGCCGAAACTCGGTACTTTTGAAGGTACCCCTCTAATACACGTTTATGCAAGATATGAAGACGCTTGGTGAAATAATGAAGAACTGTAGCAGGTTCGTTACTTTAGTCGAACTTTGACCTCTGTGACCTTGAAAAGTACGTCAAATCAAAAACCCGTTATATATGTTATGTATCCTAATATGATACACCAATGATAAAAATTTGGAGATGATCAAGTCATTAGTTCAGGAGTTATTGCACTTTTTGTGTTTTTGGTTTTGGCCACTTGGTATGCATCATAATGCCAGGCACTGGCAGTGTGTATGATGGGCATTGCACAAAGTGACTGCACGGTGCTGCCATCTGCTAACAGTTTATGGTACTAAAGTTTTGGCAAGGCAGCATCATGCCAATCTTCGAGAATGTCGTATGCATGCAGTTCCGCTGTATGGTTGCCTTCAGACAGAGCGTAACTGGGGAGTTAAGTTTACTTTTGACAGCTGTGGAGGGAGATTTTTGGTGTGGCGGCAGATTTTTTTGGTGTGGCAGGGAAGGTCTGTTCCAGCGTTTAGGTTGGCGGCCAGAAAATTTGGTGTGGTGGTGTGTACCCGTGGTATAGGAGTTGGAGAACACTGNGGAAGGGGGACCATCAAGGGACCAGCAAGGAGAGGGTGCGGACAACCCAGGGGCTATTTCTTCCGACTCATGGGAGGCTAGGACAGATGGAGCAAAAAGGCTGAAGTCCAGATGCGTGATGGCCGGCCGCATACAGCCGGGACGGGAAGCCGGGGGGAGAGGTAATCAACCAGGGGTGGCAGTAAGAAATTGGCAAGATAGGCGGGGGCATAGGGAGTGTACGCAACCAAAAGGGGAGCAGGGCGAGGGGACCCTTAACGCTAATAGGTGGCCTGTTTTAAGTCTTGGGACATAATGGCTGGGGGGAGGTGAAGTGAGACAGATGGGGCAAGTCGGGGACCTGTTCTGTGCCGAGAGGGGGTGGGCGATGACAATGCTGGCGGAGAGGAGAGGGTGGAATCCCCGCGAAAGCGGGGAGGGGAGGTGGCGAAAATTGGAGGGAGAGTGGCAGAGGTGAGGCTGTGTGGGAGAGGGGCGATCGAGTGGGAGTGGCACAGATCAGGGTGTAAAAAGGGATGGGGAGGGGGGACCTGTAAGATAATAATAGGTGGCCCGTCCTAAGTCGGAAGGCACTAAATGAGGGGCCCAGGGGTGGAGACTCACCTCCGCAGGTCGGGCGGGCTAGGGCAGGTGGGGCCCGTTCGGCGGTGTAGGGGTGGGTGGGTGGGGCTACTACAGGGCCCAGCACCTCCCTTCTCCAAGGATGGTCTTTACCGGAGGGTGGGGAGATAGTGCCCTCTCCCGAACCGGGGGTCAGAGGCCTGCTTTCTCTGGACCCGGAAGAGGCTGGAGGAAGGGCAAAGTGGCGGAGTAGGATATGGATCCACGCTCCTGCCTGTGATACAATACAATACAATACAAAAAAAAATCACTTCTTGGCATCCCTGGTGGCTTGCAGTAGTTCTTGCACATTTTGCAGTACAATGGGCTCCATTCCTCAGTCAGGAGACATTCCTTAAAATAAACTGATATTGAGGATGGCAGTTCCACAAACCTGTCCGATGGCAGTTACATGTATAGCAATTTGTGCAATGGTTACGGACAGGATATCCCACCTTAAAGTTACCACACTGATGACAAAACTGACATGCATCATGCAATGAATGCTCCATCAAATCTTTGATCAGTGTTAGATGGGCCTAGTACTACTGCAGGCAGCTTGGAGAGAGCTGTCAATAATTAGAATAAGTTGACTCAATCCTGTAGTGTAACAGGACACTGAGTACCTCAACTTACCTCGTTATACCTACATGTAGTGTAATGTACATGTATCACCAGCAGGATTTGAATGTAAACAATGGTGACACTCACAGATCTGAAAAAAATATGGAAACATTATTCACCAATATCATGTAACAAAACAATGTACAGTCGAGTCTCGTTATACTGCCAGTGGCGGTACAACAAGTGTATTGTTGCTGCCAATGTTGAAATACGACGAAGTCAATTGTCTAGGCCTAGGTACTGGGTAGGCCTACTCTCCATTCCAAATCCCCTTGGCACGAGGTTTATCAACGATAGCTCCGCAACGGCTGGGCCGATTTTGATGAAACATACGTCAGTTGACTTATCTTTCTTGGCGGTACAGCCATCATCACAGTCAATTTCCCGAAAAACGTGACAGAAAAAAGTTGTTTCACAAATCACCGTTTGTGCTGGCGGCCATTTTGAAATGACGCAATGCATCGCGCACGTGTAAACTGCACTGAACAGCATCGCGAAATGAAATGGGTTTTGAGAAAGAGATCCGTTATGCAGGCCTTACGCAAAAACTGACGATAGCAGAAAGATACCGGCAAGAAAGACAAGTTTATTGGTGTATGGTAGGCCTATGTTGAATTTGGCCACAGGACTCGTCCCTCTCTCTGTGTTGTCAGTAAACTGGGCTGGGGCTTTCACACCCTTCCCATAGGCCCTATACATGCATACCTTTTCCAGCCCCCAATGCTTCAGTGCCAGTGGCCTGTGATTTGCCATACATAATGGACCAGCCGTTGACAGATATCGGCCGAAAACCTCGCGCCAAGGGGATTTGGAATGAAGAGTAGGCCTAGGCCTATCATCTGATCATGCTATGCACAGATGCACGCCAGTAGGCCTATGCACGGCTAAACACACCACGCGATCGGCATTGAGCATGAGGTGACATGCATGATGATGTGCATGTGTGCATGTGAGGTGAGTGCATGCCCGCCATGCATGCTGCTACGGTAGGTCATGTAGCAACCGCCACTTGAAATCACGCTGAATACGAATAAACACCACTTCGTACGGTTGACATTGTATGCAATTTGACGCCAACAATGTTAACTTACCTATCAACTACAAAAAACTAAATATCCCCGCACAGGTGTGATAATATTTGGATAATTTTCCAGATGACTCGCCGTTTTGTGTATTGACAGCATGGACAGAACAGCATGTATGGGCACTAATGCGCATGCTCGCTACGCCACTCTCCAATCCCACCAGCCCAAGCAGGTACGGCGTACTCGTTTTGTGGTACTGCACATGTGCGGCGATACTGTCTGACCTCGGCATTGGAGAGTGGCTAGTTCTCCAGGCGTTTTGTTCAGCCGCCGTCTGTATGGAGGTTGGCCCGACAGGCAAACACGATAAATGCGATAAACGGAAAAAATCGTCAAAATTTCACAATTTATTCTGCTCGGATGATAACAAGAATCATTAGGGTTCTGTGTAATATTGATGTCTATAATCCTACGAAGTTTTGTAGTGATACATGGCGTATTTTATTAGATAATTTGCGGAAACCACAGATTGGATGGAGAGAGAGAGAGAGAGATCGAGAGATCGAGAGAAATTCAGTAAAAACAAGGAAGACCGCCCCATTGGGATGGGGGCGGTCTTAATTACGCACGGCCTAAGTTTCAGATTCAATAGCCCCAGCAGTTATGAAACGTGCCCTGCTATGGGACAACGACGACGACGGATGACGGACAGCACATCATCCTATAACTCATCAGGTGAGCTAACAAAGAACAACGAACCAACAACCAGTATCCATATTCATCAGTAAGTCCCGTACTTGATGCAGAGTGTGTCCTTTCAGCAGCAGTTCAAAAAGTTTCAGTCTTGCAATGTAAACAAGTGTACCAGTAATCCATCCAACATTAGTGTATCCCACCAGTTTGTGCGTTCCATCCAACACATTATCACAGATTGCCAAAGAATGTCACCGTAAATATCCATTCATGACATGACGCTATTAGCCGGTTTCCAAGAACTTGTGTCGTCCATTCCTGCAAATATAGGAAGTGTATGCCATGAGTATGTGAAAGTGGATTAACTACCATCTATGTTCAAATTAAAATGTGGCCCATTGCACCTAAAGTGTTGTTGCAACCAAGGAAAGGGTTAACGGCCTTAGCACAATGGGCCAAATTTATAAAGCATAGCAAAAGCTTACAGGCCAACGCCTGAAGGCCAAGCTTTTGCTTGTCAAGGAGAAGCCCTGTAAGTCAAAGAATTTGCTCACTTAACATTCATAATCAGTTGCTTATGCTAATGACCTTTTCTCATAAAGCCAAGCAAGATTTTCTACCTGATGAAGCTAATGCTCGCAAGACAAAGCTTCTGCTAATTCTTATAGGGAGTTTCTTCTTCTATGAAGCAAAAGCGAAATTTTATAAATACCTCTTCAAGAAAAAGCCCAGATTTTTTTATGAAAGCCCAGTTTTTATGAATTCGGCCCAATAGCTGAAATGTACGTTGGCGCAGGTTTACAATAGTAGTAGACAGCAATGATAATAGCTGAGTTAACTGATGCCCAAGCATGATCACTTGTGACAAGCACCTGCTTTTGTAACTGGTAACTGATCTTACCAACCTGCATGCTGCAGTCGAACATGGCTTGTTTTTGGTAGGACCAGTATTTGCCGCCATTTGTGGGCGAAATTAGACAGTGACGTCAACTTGGAAATTTTATGTAAATTTATTCATACCGGAATGCAGATAGAAGGTGACCTATCGTACATTTGACCCAGAAAATCCACCAATCACAAAGGGGTTGAAAATCGAAAAGGTATCAACATAATTTCCTATACTTACCACACATGTGCCAGCATCCACCACTTAGATTCTCGAACACAACAGGCAGGCCCGGTCCTAACATATGCAAATGTCCGATGTAAAACAGTCTACTCATGTTGGAGTGGCTCACAATGTCAAAAGAGTTCCCAGCTGTCCCATGCCATTTTTCCTGAAAAATGCACACTGTAATCAAAGCAAACAACTAGGTCAGTTGGGGAGAACTCCTTTTTAGGACCATCCTTTTTACATGGGACAGCCCCTATACTAGTATTTTAGTACTAACTCTCAGAAATTCCTTAACTATGAGGATCATGGATCATGTGCTCAACAGCACACACGACGGCTACCTACATTTTATTTTAACGAAGTTGTTTTCTGCACCACATAAGCTTACCACTATATTGCTGTTTCTTGTCATCCTTCACAGTACCAGTGGTATCCGCACCTCATAGATCCACAACTGGGGAGCGTGGAGGGGAGGCAGTCAGTGGTAGACTTGAATCCAAGAAGTCACTCTGACTGTCTGCCAAGTCATCACTTGGCATCACAATTACGACAACAGGTCTGAAAGGAGATGCACCGAATGAGCAGCTGCTCGAGTTCTGAAGAAAGTTTTATGCAGATCCTCGGGGAGAAGGCGAGACTTTTTTGAGACTTGTTTTGCGGACCCACTGATGATCACTTTTAGATAATACAAACAATAAAGATTAATTTTTTCTAGAAAATTTTTTCCCCATTTCAAGAATCTGTCGATGATCTACCTACATTTTATTTTAACGAAGTTGTTTTCTGCACCACATAAGCTTACCACTATATTGCTGTGTTTCTTGTCATCCTTCACAGTACCAGTGGTATCCGCACCTCATAGATCCACAAGTGGGGAGCGTGGGGGGGGGGAGTGGTAGAGCATCAGACTTGAATCCAAGAGGTCACTCTGATTGTCTGCCAAGTCATCACTTCGCATCACAAATACGGCAACAGGTCTGAAAGGAGATGCACTGAATTAGCTGCTTCCCGAGTTCTGGAGAAAGTTTTATGCAGATCATCGGGCATGTCGGGGAGAAGGCAAGACTTTTAGTTTTTTGTGTGGAGTGTTTTGCGGATCCACCGATGACGTAGGCATCCTTGCGGGAATCCCCATCACAGCCGGATGGACGTGTGTAACGGGTCATCTCTGGAAGTATTGCATCTCTAGAATTTTGGACTGCAACTCTGGAGTTGCAATTGTGGAAGTCGGTTTTAATTGAAACACGAGGCGGCGCTGATGATCATGACATGTACAGTTCCTTTGGAAATGTCATGCCAGCACGGGTAACTTTTCACACGCACGCAGTTTAACCAACACAATTTGTTTCTTCTATTTGTCCTACCCCTCTCTTTTGGGGGAAGGGCACTCCAGTAATGAGCAGCAAGGGCCGTATGCATAAAACATCTTAAGTGTAAAATTTCCCTTATCATTTGTTTGGAACATAGTTTAAGGGACATTTTATACTTAAGATGTTTTGTGCATGCGGCCCCTGGTAATCAACCGTTCAGGCGTTTTGTTTATGTCTGTAACGGAATGTATGACGCATTCTTGCGGACAGCGTGACATGTAGATGTAATGATGTATCGTGAATAGTATCAATGCTCCCTTGAGCAACCTGTTTTCCTGGAGTTTGTCGTGGTATGAAACTCCCGCTCCTCAGGTGATATCCGCGAGACGGTTTCTGCAGACGTCAGCTGTATCATTGTGTATTCAGGTTGCTACACGTTGGAAAACGTAAACGTAATCGTATGTAATATACATCAGCTTGCAGAACCTCAGTAATTGTCTGCATGCTTACCTAATACTTGATAGCTGCACAGTACATGTAAATTCCGGAGTCGACATGACGCTACACATGTGACATCTTTTAGACACTTGTATAACTAGTCACTTCCATAGTTGCAATTCCAGAGTTGCAACAGCACTTCCAGAGTTGCAACAATTCCAGAGTTGCACCGTAACAGACGTGGGCTCAGTGATCAGTTCGAAGCGTAAAATAGGCCGATAATATTGGCGCACAGGTAGATTAAAATTGCCGTGGTTGTCAAAATTTGAGGTGGATACAAAAATTTAGATTGCATAGAATACCCGGTACTCGGTGAGCAAATTTGACGAAATAAACTTTGTTTTTCTGTGAGTTTAGAGAATTTGAAGTGGCGGTGTTTCGGCAGAAATCGGGTTGCAAACGCTTTCATACCTTGTGTATTATATTAGTGAGCTTTCGCAACCACCCGATTAGGCCCTACAACAACGTTTATCTATTGTTCGAGTCAACTCGCACAATAGATAAACGTAGTCGTAGGACCTAACCGGGCGGTTGCAAAAGCTCACTAATAAAAATAACTCACGCAGTGAGCCGCGAAGTGGCTCACGAAGTGAGTCTAATGGTTATGTGTGTGTAAAAAAATCTACAAAATTCAATGGAAAAATCAATACAGAGATAGTCCGTGAATCTCAACACCTTGACGCAATATGGCGATTTTGTGGATGTCGTAAACCATCATCCTTTCCGCCGCGGCCGGAATCAGCCGTCCGCCGCATCACGTCACGGTGCGCGGCATCACGAAAAACATCATTTGCAGGAACAGGCCTAGAGGCCAGCCGGCCACAGGCCGCAAAAGGTGGGTCTGGGGGTCTCCCCCAGAAAGGGGGGGGGGGGTTCGGGGGTCTCCCCCCGATTCGGTAACGGCTGCCTGAGTTCACGAGATCACTGATCTTTACATATTATCAGCTAGGACTTTAGGCCCGATCGGGCACAATCGCCAACTTGGGACATATCGCTTGATTGGGTCACAATTGCCAATCATTGCCCCTGATTGCATGTCCCGATTGAGTCATATTGCCAGATCGAGTCACGACGAGTGGCGATAAAAATGATAAATCTATTTTTTCCGTTTGAGCATTAATCTACGCATTTGCGCATGTCCACATGTGCATTTTAATGAAGGTATAGACACATTGATTTCAGGAAAATTAAACAGTTTTGGCAATTTTGCAAAGTATGGTAGATTATCGTATGGAAAGAGTGTATATTGACCTTAATTCACGTAGTTTTCTGTTAATTTCATTTATTTCGACCTGGTTTTATTTTTCTGAAAGCGATGTGTCTATACCTTCAATAAAATGCACATGTGGACATGCGCAAATGCGTGGATTAATGCTAGACTGGTACCCTGTCTTTATAGATGGCTGAAAATATAAAGACAGGAACGGGGCGCCATTTTGAACCATATTGATGACGTAGTACATTCTATTTTTAGCACTCCTCGGGGTATTTCCCAGTACTATGTAACCCTGCTTTGTTCCGCCGAAATTTTCTTGGAGTTTACCTCATGATCTAGGCCTACTCGCACTCCAGCAGGAGGACTACCCACCAGAGTGGGGGGAGTGATGGATGCAAGCAAGGCCTACCACAACGGCACACTTGTGCACTGCTGCTGCTGCTGTGTGCACTGCATGCAGAGTTTAGTCCTATCTATCTGCCCTCACAAAAACGAGACGAAAAAACAAAGGACTCCCAGTATGCCTACATACAACATAGGCCTGCCGTGAAAAAACTCACGCCTCCTCCCTCGTAAACCTACCAGTTTCCAACCCCAGTGAGTCAAACATAATTAATCCATGCTGCTGTCACGTCAGTAGTCAGTTCCTGCAGTTCAACCGTCAAAATACACGTGTTCCAGGCTATATTTAGAACAAATTCATGACATTTCCACTCTCCACGCATAAAAAGCGTCTCCACGCATAGAATAGAACCTGCGCAGAAATCTGCGCAGATGTG
Source organism: Notospermus geniculatus (assembly GCA_002633025.1). NCBI lineage: Eukaryota > Metazoa > Nemertea > Pilidiophora > Heteronemertea > Lineidae > Notospermus > Notospermus geniculatus. Next base: position 26,862 of record NMRB01004513.1, read on the forward strand.
GAAAAACGAATAAGGCGGAATTCCGACTAATTCAATACAAAATGGTGGTCCGTGCTTGTCGTTATAGTGCAGTAGAGCGTAGCGCCACGTAGCGGAACGACAAGGAACTAGTCTAGATTAATGCTCAAATGGAAAAATATATTATTTATCATTTTTATCGCCACTCGTCGTGACTTGATCTGGCAATATGACTCAATCGGGACATGCAATCAGTGGCAATTATTGGCAACTGTGACCCAATGGAGCGATTATGTCCCAAGTTGGCGATTGTGCCCAATCGGGCCTAAAGTCCTAGCTGATTATGTACTAGGCCTAGATAGCCTACCTCCCTACATTTACTATTTGGCCCCCTAACCCTAACCCTAGCCCTTGACCCCGAGTTTAACCAATAGGCCTAGGCCTAGGCCTAGGCCAACCATAGGCCTATGCTAACCCTACTGACGACTCTCAGAGGTGCCTGTGTTCTCTCTGCTACCAACCAACCTCCGCCAGCTGAGCAGCAGTCACACATGTCAGGTCACACTCACACTCACAGTGGAGAGATGTGAAGTTCATTCAATTTTTCCATCTTTTCTTCCACAAAACGAACAGATAGGCAAGGCAGGCCTAACAACAAGCTACAAGCTGGACATCAAACATGTCAAATCATCATGAAATCACGATCACTGAACTTTTCAATCCAACCACCGCATCACGCTCAAGTCCATTGTGTTTCACAGGTCGGCGCTAGGCGGCGTTATGGCACCAACCTGTGTCCGCACGAGCCGCATCACGCCGAATTTGGCGTAAAAAGTAATACGCGGACACATCACCGCCTCAACTCGGTAATCACGTGATCTACTACGCCACGAAAGTAAATCCTAAGAAAATAGCGATATGAGGCTTATTTCTTGCAGACTTTGCCAATAATTGACGGATTTGTCATTTCTGATGAGAAATTGTCACAGACATGACATTGTTGAGAAGAAAAGGATGCTATTTGGGTTTTCACTTCGGCAGCTAACTGTCACTGTGCTGTAACGTAGTGTAAACACATGTGACGACGCACCAACTAGCTGCCAGTGGCTAACATGACATGTACAGCATATCCCACACAAAATAGGCCTATGTATGTCATAATCATAACGGATAATGCGATGCCCACACACGGAGACATCCTAGGTAGGCCTATTTGACGAGATTTTGCAATTTATAAACCCGAAGCGAGGAATTCCCGCCATCTTGAAAATGCAACAACCCAGATGGCCAAATATATTGGGCCGATATAGGTTTTATCCCGGCATCAAGGGCCTATATTGGCATGCATTGGTCCAACATAGGACCAGTATAGGCTATCTTGGCAGGCAGAGTCCCCGTATTGCCCACATTGGGCCGATATTGGGTTGTTTACAACAGTGAAATCTGACAATGTACCAGTATGGGCATTCAGGTCACCTGTCAGGCAAAAATAACAATTACATTTAATTCCAATATCCACAATATCATTTTCTAAAATGTCAAACGACTCGAGACTCGAAAACTTTGAACCTTCTGGTGATATGTAGCAACAACCTAGCAATAAATCTTTTTCTAATTTAGTAACAGTTCGACTTATTTTACACCACAACACGTCTTTACATTCGGTTTGAACGATTGAACAATATTTTACAAACTTGTCCCTAACTATTATGCACACACCACCTGAGGGAGTTGTTGAACATTCTGATCTGTCCTTACGAAATACTGTATAACCAGGAATAGTAATATCGTCAATACCATCAAGTTTCGTCTCTGTTAGACAGATAATATCATGTTGTTTAAAATAGTCTACAAGATCGTCACTTTGCTCTAANGTAAAGTGTCATGGCGGAAAATCAGCCAATCAGAGCGCATCCGCCATGACACTTTACTCGTGTCTAACACGACAGCGTTCTTTTATTGGCCTCCAATGCGCATGTCAGAGAAAGCGCTAGTGCCTGGCCGGTGGAAGAAATCGAACACGCTAATTTAGATTTAAAAACTTTTTGACATCCTTCTCATCTCCGCGACTGGCCACCTCCTCACTTGACCGGGGTTCCTCATGTTCCTCCTCCTGATCCTAAGTACGTGCGACAGGGGGAGGCAAAGTGTCCATTTTATCAGTAGCAGGTGGGCTAGGATCATTTTTCGGTTGCGATGTAACTAGTTTTCCATCTACGTACAGTTTGTCCCGGACCAGGTATGCCCGTTTTCTGTTTCGAATTGCATTCCGAAGTACTGGATATAGTGGCTTTCGCTTCTCCTCAATTTCCCTGGGAAACTGCTCATGAATATACACGCCGGTCCCTTTAAGTTTCGGGGCCGCTTTCCTGACTCTCTCACGATCTTGAAAATTTTGGAATTTTGCGACGATTGTTCTCGGCCGGGGAGTGCCCCCGCTTGCAACGTGTTCTGCATGTTTCTTTCCAATTCTATGACACCTATCAATACGGACTTCAACTATACAACTATTCAACTATACAACTATAGCGGAACAGGAGCGCCAGCGGGTGGAGCGGCAAAGACGGGAACCAGTCTAATCCTCAAGAGCATAAAGGTAGACGCGAGCTGCGTCTAGATGGGCGTAAGCATACGCCTGCTAATTACCAGGCGTACAGCTGTCTTAGTGAAAGCAGGGAGTGATTTTTCCGAGCGATGGCTTAGTTTGCTTGTCAAAATGTCATTTGACTGAAGAAATCATATACTACATTTTTCTATACACACAATTTCACTAATGCACTGCGATCGCTTTCGTGAAACTCGGTTTTTTACTGTAGTTCAGCCCTAAGGGTTAATATCGTTTTAAAATTCCTTTGCAGTGCATTAGTACTAGGATAATTCTATAAAACGTCTGGCGCAAAACTAAAATAATAGGTGGCGCTGCTGAGATATGAGGGAGGTTTCGCAAGCGCCCGGTTAGGTCCTAAGACGACGTTTATCTATTGTGTGGGTATACCCAAATAATAGATAAACGTCGTCGTGTGGCCTAACCGGGTGCTTGCGAAACCTCCCTATTAATACTTTTACGTTTTTGCCCATAAGTTCTTAAGGGGCATGTATAGAGGCCACTGAGTGAAGTACCACAAGTGGGACCCATCCAAAAAGTTCAATATCCGTTAGGTTGACGGCCAGAAGGGCATGGCCATCGGTGTCTATACATGCATGGCTCACTGTACACTGCACAAACACACTAATTACACAAGCCCCATTGTCTTTACGAGACATTACATCACCTGAGCTTCGGGGCAATCAAACTCCAAGCCACCACTCTTTCCAACTAATCAAATAACATAAAACGCAACATAATGAATATAGCTAGAGACAACGACCCACGAAAATGTTGTCTTTATCTCCGATAGTCCAGATTCACCGGTTAAACTTGCACTACATTTCTAATTTCACAAAACATGGGAGCTGCCATTTTCCACCTAGTCTCGCGCAGATGCGCATTTAGTGCTGCGCATCCCACTACATATTTTCCAGAGAATTCGACGACTTTTTGCTGCTGGTCGCCATGTTGTCACGTGAGTGGTCGAGTTCGGACTGTATTCAACCCGAGTAACGATATCGGTCACATTTATGACGTCAAAGAGGGTACATACCTGAGGAATTTATGGAGTTCGGGTTGCGACCCGACTGGACCGAGTTGAACCTCGGAAGAAGTTCGAGCAACTCAATATGGCAGCTCCCATATGTTGTGAAATTGGAAATTACTGCAAGTTTCACCAATGATTCCGGACAACATTTTCATGGGTCAACATTTTCGTGGGTCGTTGTCTCCAGCTATATTCATTCTTTTGCGTTTTACGTTACTTGATTAGTCGGAAAGGGTGGTGGCTTAGAGTTTGATTGCACCAACGCTGAGGTGATGTAATGTCTCGTAAAGACAATGGGGATTGTGTAATTAGTGTGTGTGTACAGTGTACAGTGAGCCATGCATGTATAGACACTGATGGCCATGCCCTTCTGGCTGTCAACCTCACGGATATTGAACTTTTTGGATAGGTCCCACTTGTGGTACTTCACTCAGTAGCCTCTATACATGCCCCTTAATGGGTTAACATATTGACCTAATTCTTGCACATATTGAGTTAATTCTTGCACATGTCTGTGCATCCGTACATATAGAATTTGCCGCATTAACCCCTCCATTTTGTCAGCGAAATACAATAAGGGAAGTGAGGGAAAATACTCTTTTCGACACCAGAATCTTCTGGAGATTCCAATCTATAAATGCGTCCAGTATGGACGCAGAGGTTTCACTTTCGAGGCTGCCCGAATCTGGAACTGCCTGCCATTACACCTTGGGTGGTGTGCCAAATGCGAGCTCAACTTGTTGAATATCTGGAACGTTGATAAATGTAACTGTGCAATGTGTAAATATATCTGGAAGTGCTGTTTCATTTTTCAACTTCCCGACTCGCTGGGGCTCATGTCGTCGGTCTCCGTCATTGCCTAAAGTGACGGAAGCTTCCAGCGGGGCCCTGCCCGGGCCGGTGTGACAGAGATAATAGCCCCCTGGAATATAAGTCTGGTTTTATTGTTCAACGAGGGATTGCAGACGCTGTCCGAAAAATGGGAACAAGAGGCCCATGGGCCTTGCGCTCAGCTGACATTTGATGCCTCAGTTTGATAGGCTAAGGCATAAGGTTCTGCAGTCTTAGGACGGTTCGTGGATGATGTCAAATTTCATTCACCAAGTGTGCATGTTCTGATGGGATAAAGTCTGCTAAGGCCAAAAAAAAATGTCTTGTTTCGGGTCAGGCCAGTTTGAAAAATTAGGGTCGGTCGGTCGGAATAAAATTTTATTTTTTAAAACATTTTTCCCCTTGTTTCGGGTCAGTGTTGTTCCGTGTAAACCTCTGATAATGTTGCATGAGGCAGCAGGGATTTCAAAAAAACCCTGTTGTGGAATTTGAGGCGGAATAAGGAACCGATCAATAACACAGGGGGCCCAGGCAAAGCTGTGGATTGACATTGATGAGATTCCGCCATCATGTCCGCCATTTTGATATGTGTGATGCCCAGGGGATTGTGGGAACGATTTTCGCGCCTCCTCCGTTGGGAGAGTTCCCAAGATGTCAGCGCCCATGGTTCTTCCTTCATTTGTGCTTCTCTCGTCATTTTTCGTAAGTTTGAAGTGAAAAAACGGTCATTTTTTTAGCTTTTTTTTTTCTAGGTTCGGAAAAATTTTTAGGGTCGGGGCATTTTCGGGAGGGTCGGTCGGCTGACCCGAAACAAGACATTTTTTTTTAGGCCTGATTATGATTAGAGACTCGGTCCAATACAATTTTGCCAAGAATGAATCACATTTATGTTGGAAAGCCTACGGTTAGCATACATGTGTAAGAGAATTTGTCTGCTGTGGCGAAGACGTCGCTGTTCTATGATTTCGACAGTTGATCCCTAATTGGCCTTCCTGTTATGTCGGCTGAGAGTGAGTTCTTCAAATTCGAAACGGTTCCTTGCTCCTCTCTTAGCAGCATCAGCATCAGCGATCTGGGGTGCTTTGGCAACCAGGATCGACCTGAAATGTAGTAAATAGAGTGGGAAGGGGTTAAATTGTACATGACAGGCCGAAAATCCTTGGTGAATCGAGATACATATCAGATTTTTATTACACCACCCTTGGTTGGGAAGGGGTTAATATAGCATGATACCGTACAATGCTTGGTATTAGACCCCTTGGGTGGTGGGAAGGGGTTAAATTTTAATGTTGCAAGATAGGCATACAATCCTTGGCGGGTGAATCGAGATACTAGTATATGTCAGATACTTAGATATTGTACTTTATTAGACCACCCTTGGTTGGGAAATTATCGGTAAGAAGGGGTTAATGTAGAATGAGACAATCCTTAGTATTAGACCCCCTTGGGTGGGAAGGGGTTAATACAACATGTAGGCCTTCATTCCTTGGTGAATTGATAAAGAGCTTATAACACCCCCCTTGGGATTAGGTGGGAAGCAGTTTATAATGTTGAGGCTTCTTGGTGACGACTCAAGACCCGACCGTGTCCCTTTAATATTATTGACACCTTCACAAGAATTAATTCATGGTGAATAGGGAGCTATAAAATCATCATTGCCATTATTCTTGTTTGACTTTGACCTGCTATTCTATTTCCACAACTCCTAATCGAAATATGCCGAGGACTAGAGTGAGGCTTCGCACTTTCGCCAGAGTAGACGTGTCTTCGGCAAAATTCACGGCAGTCCTGGAATTAGGCGGATTCCCCATCCTACACAACAATCTAAAAAAATAAAAAGTTTGCCCACGTCAACAAAGCAATTGCCACGTGAAAATCACCTTCGTTGCATGCGTTGATTTTTCATCATATGGGGAAGAATGTGAGTTGTGGGTATTTCGTCGTAATTTGGCTGACATTCATGAGCACTTCGACGAGATTCGAGTGGAGGTTCATGGTCATGCCAATTGGTCATTCTTCGTTCTCTCGCTACGATAGAGGACCACAGGCCTCTGACGTCATCAGAATCAACCCAGTGACGAGGCATCCGCCTCATTACTTATTCACTGTGAGAGCCGAGGGCAGAGCAAGCGATCAACTGTTCACCTGACTGTGTCGAAACTCACAATGCCAGGGTCATTTAATTGGTAATCATTGCGTCATTA
>NMRB01004515.1:0-15534 GCA_002633025.1 Notospermus geniculatus
TTTTTCACCCCTGATGCCATCCTCTGACCTGACCACATGCATCCTGTGCGTATGTGCTCGCCACGGGTATCATGCTAGTACCAAAAATGTAACTACTCTCCATTCCACTTCCGAGAGGCGCGAGGTTTTCAGCCGATATCTCCGCAACGGCTGGCTCAAATTTGACATACCGTACATCAGTTGACTTGTCTTTTCTGTCGGTATCTTTCTGCTATCTTCATTTTTCGCGTAAGGCCGACATAACGGATCCCTTTCTCAAAACCCATTTCATTTCGCCATGGTGTTCAGTGCAGTTTACACGTGCGCGATGCATTGCGTCGTTTCAAAATGGCCGCCATTTCGGCCGTGAACCAGAACTGCTGTTGGTGAAACAACTTTTTTATGTCACGTTTTTAGGGAAAATGACAGGGATGATCTTGGCTGTAGCGGCAAAAAAGACAAATCGATTGATGTATGGTATATCAAATTTGACCCAGCCGTTGTGGAGCTATCGTTGATAAACCTCCTGCCACTCGGAAGTGGAATGGAGAGTAGTAATAAAGTAAAAGGGTGGGCATTATGTCATTTTTCCTGATAATAGAGGGCGTACGGTAATTGTAGGCCTTCTACTTAAATAACCAATGTTTAGATTTAACGGTTGTTGACTGAATTGTATTATTTAGAATATCGTCAATATTCTTATGTAAAGTTATACTTATGTAAAGTTACAGACAAATTACTAGCATTCAAAATTTTTTTGATTTTGGTGAAACCATGGATTTGTTGTACCAGAGGGCCCAACTCTGAGATCGATTACAATATCAATTTGTCGAAAATATGGCCCATTCAAAAACGCTTTGTAGCTCGGTTATTTCTGAGTGCATATAACTATGGGAGGTGTCATTTTGTTCGTAATGATCTTCTCTACACAATAATCCTTCACAAATTAAGATCTATTCGGTTACAGGGTCACCAGAGGCAAATTAGTAAACTCACTTTTTGGCTCATATTCAGAGTTGCACATTCTTGGTTAAAGGAAATTCACCACATGTATCACCGATTTACTGATTGATATCAGAAAGGAATCAAGCATAAAATATCAACTTACAAAGGGGCTGGGCAGAAATGAAGGGTTGTTACAAGTTCGGCATAACTCTGAAACTACTGTTTCGATTTGCTTGAAACTTGCACAGATGATGCTTTGTACTGAATGATTAACAACTATGATGTCACAAAAACCATTGCATTGCTCTTTTACTAATTAGGGAGACAATGCCAGATTTCAGAGGCCTAGAAAGACGAGGAATCATTATTTCACCGCAGAATTCCACATGGATCTGTGTCACATAGAATGCTACACGATGATTTAAGTTTTACTGTCGGGCGACCAACACAAATGGTTTATTTTCACACCAGAAATAAATGGAAATAACGTTAGAACATTGACAGTGTGGTCATACATTTTTTGCAAATGTCTGTACAGAACCATATTATAACATCAGCCAACCACCAATCCAGCGACTGTTAAATACACTTTCCCGCTGTCCAAAAGGGCGGAATCGCCTGAATCATTACATTTCCATAAGCATATCGCTTACCGACATCTCCACCTGACTATCTGGGCGAAAATAAAAGAATGACGTGCGAAGGGAAAAATGCCTTCGGCGTCGATGCTTCAAATTTCTACTGTACCTGGTGTAAAATTACCACTTGTGGCGCTGTGGTAGCCGAGCACTTACGGTTAGTGATAAAACCCGGAACGAAACGAAACGAAATGAAATCATCGAATGGGCATGATTTGCGTCAATTTATTTCAAATTTATTGTCTTATTGTTTGTAATACCGATATTTAAGTGGTTAACGTAGAATCTGCTCCGACAATAGGGAGGTTTCGAAATCAAATGATAAACGTAAACGTTAACGACAACGTTATTTTTGTACCGAAAATGCAATATAAAATCTGGTTATGTGTAGTACGAAAAATTACGTAGTCGTAAAGTTTACGTTTATCGTTTGATTTCGATACCTCCCTATTGACGCTTGCTTTGTGCACCAACCGAATGAGTGAAGAAAACGTAGAAAAAAAAATGGCGGTAACTTGAGGAGCACCGAAAGGAATTTCGTACATGATGATTCTGATTGATTTTAAAATAATAATTCAATTTGATTTTGTGTGGTATGTCGAAAAACGTCAATTTCAAGGCGGAAGCATACATCTGCAACATAATGACACTTAAAGGTGCTCTAGTTCGAATTGTAAACATTACGGTTTGTTTATTTACATGGTTGATTATAATAGTTATTTTTCCTCGGAGAGGTGGCAGCACCGTGTATACCAAAACATTAATGTTATCTATTTTTATATCTATCTTGATAAATATTCTTGTAACTGAAATATATTTATGATTTTACGCTCAAAAACAAACAAAAATTTGTGGAAGGCGAGGTTTAATTCGATTTTATCTGATTTGTTAGTACCAGAAGTTGGCAACAGGTGGCACACCGTAATGTTTACAATTCGAACTAGAGCACCTTTAATTAGGCCTACATGTACGTTAATTCGCAAATTCCTTGGGAGTCCTATTTCGATGATTTCATTTCGTTTTGTTTCATTCCGGGTTTTATCACTTACCGAGCACTTGCTAAGTGCGTGTCACCTTTTTTTGTATTACGAAAGCGGAAAATCTGAACATGTTTTATTTCCTAAGGCCATTTTATTCTATCTGTGGTATTCAACTAGAAAAAGTCGCCGGATGTTAAGTTTTATTCTGAGCGTGATGGGGGAGTCGGTCTTTGGCACAGCAGGTGCGTGCAATCCAGCAGTAATGGGGTATAATGTCGTTTTCATCTCACGAATCTATTGTTTTTCATACTATCTATGGCCGACACTCAAAGAATGTGAGGTATTTTCTATTTTTTTATGTTTGATTTTTCCGTCAGTGCCGCCCATAGCATTAGGGAAGTTTCTCAAATCTTACGAAACACGAAGTACCAAATACGAAATTCAACTTCATTTCCAGGACCTAGTATTTTTGGAGATGGTTGGTACGACAAATGCCCCTGCTGCCGGTCCGTCTTTTAGCATATCATGTAAGACCGAGGGAGTTATGGTGCATCTTGAATTTTTTAATTTCCACTTCGTATCTACGAAGTCGATACGAAAGATAAATTTCAAAGTTTAAAGGTGCTCTAGTTCGAATTGTAAACATTACGGTGTGCCACCTATTGTCAACTTCTGGTACTAACAAATCAGATTAAACCGAATTAAATCTCGCCTTTCACAACGTTTTGTTTGTTTTTGAGCTGAAAATCATAAATATATTTCAGTTACAAGAATATTTATCAAGATAGATATAAAAATAGATGACATTGATGTTTTGGTATACACGGTGCTGCCACCTGTCCGAGGAAAAATAACTATTGTAATCAACCATGTAAATAAATAAACCGTAATGTTTACAATTCGAACTAGAGCACCTTTAATATACACCCTAACTCTATCGGTCTAACGTCATACGCTAAAAGACACTCTGGCAGCAGGCGATATTTGTGGTACCAACCATCTCCTGAAATACATTACGACATGGAAATGAAGTCCAATTTCGTATTTCGTAATTCGTGTTTCGTCAGATTTGCGAAACCTCTCTATTATTGGCCCTGCATGGTAACTACGGAGAAGGCCATCTCAAGCTACTCATGTTCCTCACTTGGAGGGTCTTTTACTTGCCCTTGCAAAGGCACACGGTACAAGGCACCACGGCTTACTGTCCCATGCGACGGACGTGAAGAGCCGGGAATGAAATCTCATATGGCCCAGGCGGGCTAGATTCGAACCCAGGACCTGCGGGTTCGGTAACCGCCCTCGTACAAAATATCCCGGAAATAATCATTAAAAATCGATAAACTACGCCTCTAACAGCATGAGCAGTGCTTGAGAAACCTCGCGCGTGATTTCTTCACAGATAAGTTACGCGAGTGAAGTCACTCAGGTCGCGGTACGCACCCGCACCGTGTAAAAAGGCCTACTGTGGCCTATGATACACTGTAGTTATAGGGATTGAATTGCTAGAGATCTTACATGTACATGCTCAAATTCAAAAGCAAATGCACATGGCAGTATGTTTGTACGAACTTTTCAGTGCACTGTTTGTGCCTGCTTCCAAAGAACTGCGAGAGGGGGCGCTGACGGAAAGTCATACGGTATGATCAGAGATAGACTTTTTCTGTGTTCGCTAAAAACGACGAAGTCACAATCATGTAAAGTACATTCCTGTGTAATACAGATACTTATCTTTATTTCGCATCATAATCCGACAACAATATTGGAAACGCTTTTGTTTCGTTGTGGATTCAACGTAAATTCAACACCGTGTAGGCGTATTTAAGATGTGTACTTTCCTAGGAATGTCCAAATTAAGACGATTTCAATATTTTCTATTGACATTTACAGGCAAACTGCTCGAAAAATCGTACATTACATCCGTCACTTAAAAGGGCAATGCATTCCTTTGCTGTCCTGCGCTAAACATACCCGCAACGTCAAGACCGTATTATCATCATACAGGTATCCCATTGCAATACATGTCAGAGTCATTGTGTTTCACAGGTGGGCGCTAGGCGGCGTTATGGACGCACCAACCTGTGTCCGCACGAGCCGCATCACGCCGAATTTGGCGTAAAAAGTAATACGCGGACACATCACCGCCTCAACTCGGTAATCACGTGATCTACTACGCCACGAAAGTAAATCCTAAGAAAATAGCGATATGAGGCTTATTTCTTGCAGACTTTGCCAATAATTGACGGATTTGTCATTTCTGATGAGAAATTGTCACAGACATGACATTGTTGAGAAGAAAAGGATGATATTTGGGTTTTCACCTCGGCAGCTAACTGTCACTGTGCTGTAACGTAGTGTAAACGTATGTGACGACGCACCAACTAGCTGCCAGTGGCTAACATGACATGTACAGCATATCTCACACAAAATAGGCCTATGCATGTCATAATCATGACGGATAATGCGATGCCCACACACGGAGACATCCTAGGTAGGCCTATTTGACGAGATTCTGCAATTTATAAAACCGAAGCGAGGAATTCCCGCCATCTTGAAAATGCAACAAGTAGTCCCAAAATTTCCCATGACGCGTAATGGGTGGCGTCCACTAGAGCGCCGACAAGATTAGGAAGGGTTGCGGAAGCAAATTATGCCATTTCGGCATCCTTTCCGCGTCAGACACGAAAAAAGTGTGCGAATCATCGTTTCCTGGGACATTACTACGAATCTCTGCAGACATACCTTGGAGTGTCCTAGGAATCAATCGTGAAGGGCCCGAAATGCTGCTGATTGTAGCAGGACAGCGCGGACACATCTAGGATCACACCAGTAGTAGTAAAATCATGGACTAGGACAATCGGGCAGATATGCGGACAATATGAGGAAATAATTCAAGGTTTAAATTCTGCGCCGAGTTTGGATTTTTCTCATATGTCTGCTAGCCGTCATGAAGTTAGGAAAAACGGCCACACGGAAAAACGTTACACCGGCCATAAACTCCTCCACGCAGCAACCTGTTGACCTTTCCGTGTCTTCTCCGCAAAGTGTCTTGACGGCTTCGCGCACTCGCTTATTTTGATCTGCATCGGCTCCGCGCTTTCCTGAAACAGTCCGCGTGGCTTCTGCTTGCCTTCGCGAAGCTGCCCGCACAGCGGAAGCTTTCAGGAGTGTTTGCAGAAGTGTTACAGAAAGGCGGGATGTCCTGACGATGTCCGCACGACAATGCAGACAAGTTGCCGAAGGTGTCGGGAAGGTCATTTCCGCGTCGAAATTTTGGTCTCGATCAAAATTTGGATGCGGAAATTTCGCCCTCTCCCGAACGTGCGGAAATGCCGGGAACTGCTTAGGAATGATAAAGACAGTGAACGGAGTCTTTCAAGAATATGCGGAGAGGTTGCGGAATGAATGCGGAATTGCTAAATTTGCGTTCCGCGTCTTGTCCGCGCCCTAGTGGACGCTAGGTTTTATGCGCGCGGTGACAGGTCAGTGCGAGGAAGGAGCGCTACCTGTCGTGACAATGATGTCAGAGTTAAATAGAATGTATCACGAGTAATTTCGCGGGCCACGAAAATCATCGTTTATTTTCATTTTTTGTTGCCCAGTCTTTCTTTGCCGTATGAGTAATTTGTTGCTGGCATGGATGCCCCTCTAGAAATTCTTTTGGCATGTCCCAAAAAAATGCCAACCGATCAGTGTAATGACCACATCAAAATGGCTACGAGGAAGCTGCCTGTTGGGTCCCTTTAAAGAATATTGGAACATATCTCGAGTTTGACATATGAAATGTTATACAGCGCCAGGCAACCCGACTCCGCCACCTGCCGCCGCTATTTTCTCTGGTTAGTTATTATCCCCGGAACGGAATAATTATTTTTGCCGGAACGGAACAGAAATGGAACTGGGGAATGACCCTAAAACCAGAATGGCGGAGCAAATTTAAATATCCCACCATATTATAAATAGCAACAGAACACGTTATCGAACGAGTTTTGTCAACGACGATTTTCCCTTCGGTTCTCCACCCGCTCTGCCATTACGCACTTCTAGTCAGCATTTTCAAAGCGACTCCAGGTTTCACAAGTACGGTGGAGAACGGAAAGGGTGGTCGGCGTTGACCACTTAAGCCGCCGTGGTCATTTTAGTAATGTGTGGATGTAATCGGGACCCTAGCCCAGTGCCTCAATAGGTGTCACTAGTGGTTAAAACTATTGAAATGAAACTGACATCCCGGTGTAATGTTTTTCACTGCCCCCCGTTTGCCAATGCCCCCAAACAAAAGATTGACGGAATAAGCCGCGACATGACAATGGGGGAGGCACTGATCAACATGTCTTTCTGTATTTGAGTGCCCGCCGAACAATAAAGCGGGCATTGTCATACGGGGGGCATTCTCACACATTACACCTGTCCTGATCAATTTCCCACACAAAAGGCATCCATTGTATAATGGATGTATAGGACATGTATATAGGACCGGGTTTCGCTGTGCTGCCCTCTATCGTAGCTAGGACCCCCATTACGCCGTTATTCGTCGAATCAATCATATTTTCAAAAAGCTGAAAGCTTCATCGCCGATAATTTCACCATTTTATACTACACCACCGTGGATATTAGGGAGGTTTCGAAATCAAACGATAAACGTAAATGTTAACGACAACGTTATTTTTGTACCGAAAATGCAATATAAAATCTGGTTTAATGTGTAGTACGAAAAATAACGTTGTCGTAAAGTTTACGTTTATCGTTTGGTCATTGATTTCTAAACCTCCCTAATAACTACCAATTTTCTCCTGAACACGATAATGTATATTTTTCAACCGAAAATGCAATATAAAATCTAGTTAATGTGTAGTACGAAAAATAACGTTGTCGTAAAGTTTACGTTTATCGTTTGATTTCGAAACCTCCCTAATAACTACCAATTTTCTCCTGAACACGATAATGTTTACCAGTTCTACACGAATGCAACAAAAATCGCCAATGTCAAAATTTTTATCAACCGCGACCGGATCACACTTCTAATCGTCATCACTCACGACGTTCACCGACGCGGAATAATCCAGTTTACCTGTGGTTGTAATCAGGCATGCCTGATTACACCTATCAGTGTATCATCACGCCAGAGTGGCCGACTTAGCGTAACAAAATGACGGTTCATCCTCCATTTCATTGCAATTAAATATCCCACTCGCAAAATCACTTAGGGGGTAAATACTTGTCAATTTCTACTCCGTTATCTAATACGATCAGTTGCTTTACGAGGACGTCAGTTCCGTGGATTTCAGTATCTTTAAAGGTTACCTGAAACGGTTTTTACAACTTCTGGTTATCTGCATAATACTGTAGAGCATTAATCAGGCATCAGGAAACTGAAAACCGTATGAAAATCAGCTCACCCATTTCCAAGTTATGGGAATTTAAAAAAGATGACTACACACCCTAACAACCATGTCAGGCAGCGGTGAACAGCACATTTGATGTCATTGGATTTTTTAAACACACAAAAAACACTAAAATAACTCATTTAGCGCGGGCAGTTAGGTGTAGTTTTGATGTATTTTTTTTGTTCAGTCAGTCGTACATGTCGTACTGCAGTTATTTCCTCAATATTGATTCTGAGGACAATATTTGGATTTCTGGACAGCACAATTGACCTCACGAACCCACCGCCTGGACAGCCATGGATACCAAGTTGTTTGGTTGTCATGTAGAAACAACATCTTAAATTTGGTATAACACTGTAATTAATGGTCCAATCTCCATGCAACTCTCACTGAATTGTTTCTTACTTGAACCACTTTTCAGAGGAAAAAATCATGAAATGCGTTTCAGGTAACCTTTAATGTGGATTTTTCGCGTGATAGATCACGAAGATCGCCCAGTGCGGGCACTTTGACGTAATAAGCATGACGAATCCAGCAATTTTATCATGAACAAATACTCTTATTAAGAGGCAGTATAGAATGTTCGCACGCAACAGGTATATCATGGTTACCTCATATGCGTGCCATTTCTCACATTAAAGGGAGTGTATGGCACGTCAAGTCTAATTTTAGCGGCCCTCGAAAAACCCAGGATGTTCTACAGGGTGTGTCAAAAAAAGTTGTCATCTCTAAAATATCTCCTAGAACCCAAACCCATGAATATTTCGAGCTCAGATTTTGTAAGCTGTTAGGTGTAGACATACTGATATGTTTATGTAATGTTTGTACGAGGGTGTCTTGTTATGACGGAACAGTGACCGCAAAAGTAAAAGGGTCCGAAATGCAGGTGTCCTCCAAACAATAAAAGAACTATGATGATGTGAATGCACTGAGGACATTTCAACGACTGGGCTGAAGGGAACTCTGAAGGAATAATGGTGGCCATGTGGAAGGCAAATTCCAGTAATCCTGGCATGCCTGGCAAATTCTGTACGCAGCAAATGAAATAAATGTTTCATTGCTTTCTGATCTTTGTTTTTTTTTGCGTTTTTCACCTGCTCAGTCATGTCACTACGAGGGCTCTCATTCATCCGCGCATGAAGTGGTCGGAACTAATTTCTCCAGCACCTCCATACATCCTGACCTATCTACATACCAAATCCGAGCAAAAATATTCACTGGTTTGGGTTCTAGGAGATATTTTAGAGATGACAACTTTTTTTGAAACACCCTGTATAAGGCCAGTGAAATTACATTTATAGTTTCTCGTCACCGCCCGCATGTAATTTTGGACACTCATAAAAAAATTCATTATTTTCAAAAAAAAACGGCAAATATCTGCCACTGGACTGCTTTCCCCCTGCCCTACTTTCAAAAAGCCCACACAGCTTGTATGTCATATTTACAGGTACCAGCTCTCACGCAGCACAAATTGCCATTTCTGAATTGATTTTCATTCTTTAAATGGGCATAAAATCTGTTTGTAAATGCCTGTTGAAATTTTCATGAAAAAATAATGAATAATGAATAATAAAAAAACCTTCATCAAATTCTGAAAAATAGCTGACGAAAAACTATAAATGTAATTTCATTGGCCTAAAGATGTGACACTTCTGATCTAAGAATTAAGGCCCGGTGTAAAGTCGGTGAGTGTTTCTGTAGCTCAGTGTTCCCCAACAATAGACGCGGCCTAGAATGGTTATTGTTGGGTTAGTTGCCGCTTAATCCGTCAGGAGGGAAACAATAGGAAAAACAGAAATAGGGGGAACACTGATCGACGTTTAGTTACACCGGTTGCACCCGTCATACTTAAAGGTGCTCTAATTCGAATTGTAAACATTACGGTTTGTTTATTTACATGGTTGATTATAATAGTTATTTTTCCTCAGACAGGTGGCAGCACCGTGTATACCAAAACATTAATGTTATCTATTTTTATATCTATCTTGATAAATATTCTTGTAACTGAAATACATTAATGATTTTACGCTCAAAAACAAACAAAAAGTTGTGAAATGCGAGATTTAATTCGATTTTATCCAATTTGTTAGTACCAGAAGTTGACAATAGGTGGCACACCGTAATGTTTACAATTCGAACTAGAGCGCCTTTAAGGTCGACTTTGTGCTCAAGGTAACCTCACATTGTAATGGCAAATCATATTACACATGTACTTATGACGTCGAAGCTAAGAAGAATGCCGTAACGCCAACTCGGGGATGCACCGCGCGAGAAAACGATCACGCTACAAATTAGGCAAATCTTTCTGCATATTTTCACACATTTTCCCATTTCCCAACTCGTGATCGTGAAATTAAATAGCTTGATCTATGAAATCTACGCCGGCCACTGCATTGACAGCCAGATATTTTTTACCTTATGCATGCGGCGAGGACTAATACAGTGTTTGCACAGCACTTGAGGGGCTGGATGTGACCTCTCCTTTTTCTTAAACATAACATGACCAGGTTTATTGAATGGTGGCTTTGTTTACAGAGATTAGATATCGTGGACACTATGACACGGATTGGCTATTATGCACTTGGTGTGGATTTTTTTCTGGAATGAAAACCCATTTATTCCACCTACCAGAGACGACTCTACACATCTATGGGCGGTTATACCCGCAAATAAATACGTTACGAAATAAAAACGTTGTTAAAGTCTTTGGGCCGTATTCCAAAAGGGTGTTTTAGGCTGGCTTTCCATTCGCGCGATTTTCGCGCGCCAGACGCCTGAAAGCATTGTCTGTTTCCGCGGCGTTGGTCACGGCGCGGAAACAAACAATGCTTTCGAGCGTTTACCGCGCGAAAATCGTGTGAATGGAAATCACCCTAAGGCTACGGATACACCGAACGCGAATTCGCATGCGACAGGGCAACGCGCTTGATTTATGCTTTGAAAGCCTTTGTTTGCGTGCAGTGCGGCGGAAAATAGCAAAGCCTTTGCCGCGCGAATATACGCATCGCGTTCGGTGTATCCCTAGCCTAAAGGCCTTTTTCCACATGTGCGTTTTACGCTGCGTTACGACGCTTCGCCCATTATTTGAAAGCAGAGCGGTGGAAAATAACAAAAGATTTAACGCATCACGCAGCGTAGTACGCACATGCGGAAAAAGGCCTTTAGGGCGGCTTTCCATTGGAGCGTTTCCGCGAAAGCATTGTTTTTTTCTGCGGCGTTGGTCAGGGCGCAACTATAATCGGCTACTTCACGAGCATAGTCGTGTTGAGCGTAGAACAACGGAAAGACCCGAAGTGTTACGAATGATACTGCGCCGCGGAACGTCTTTCTTAGCTTTGACTGGAGATCGTCTCGACGACTGCAGCGCCGCCTGACGTCTTTCTTAGTACGACTCGAGATCGTCACAACGACAGGGGAATACGACAACAACAACGTCTTTATTTTGTAACGTTTTTATTTGCGGATATAACGGCCCATACATATCAACATCTGAATGCTGACTTTAGTGGTACACGTACCTAAACAACTCAGGTGTGACACCTGACAGTGCAGCAGTCAACAGACCTTGTCTTGAGGGTAGAAGCAATTATTTACCAAGTGGTTAGTGGTGGGTTGAACTACTGTCTGACTGCCGAAGGCTGAAGAGATCGGTCAAATCCATCTTCGTACAGGGCCAAAAAAACATAGAGGGGAACTAATAGTTTCCACGGATAATGTTTTTTTATATTACCTATAATCATCATAGACTGGTTCCCGGTCTCAATATCGCCAACGGATAAGGGACCGGTATTGCCTGATGTAACGACGTAGTTGATTGTCTAGCTCTTTTTGAATTTGAATTTGTAACGTCGCAGTTGATTGGTTAGCTATTTTGGGATGTGAGGTAAGCAAAGCTGTTTCTCAGTGCTGAGGGGAATCCTCTGTGACGTCATATTGTGGCAGCTTTCTGCCACAAAATGGCCGCCCAATACCGGTCCCTTTCTCCGTCAGAGCTATTTTGGGACCGGGAACCAGTCTATAATCATCATACAATAGGAGCTGTCAGCGAGTTGACCAATAGGTGTCACTACGGCCCAATTCAATGCATATAGCGGACCCAGTCCTTTGAAAAATACACCACATAACATCACCTGAATCATTCTAAGTGAACAAATTGGGTGACGACAATGGAAAAGGAAATTAACAGATGTTTGATGATAAATCCCACGCGTTCAGTGGAGGAGGCGCCAGAACCGATTTGTTGCACTTTTTCCCGTGGATATCTCTGCGGTTGGAGGGTTCAATTAGCAGTCCTGTCAACCTCCTGGAATTCGCAATTAGTGCGAGTGCCAGGTCTGATGTATCTCGTGGGGGACAAATTAAGTAATCTGATAAAAGTGTTTTCTCCTGGTGAAGGTCGGCCGGTTTTTTAACGATGTTCGCAATCATTCTAACATGTCTGCTTTGAAATGCACGGCTTTCGAATGCCAACATGAAATTTAAATCAGATGTGCCATTGTGTTTTAGCTTTAATTGCGTCGCTTAGAGTACCCTCGTATGTTTCATACAATACATGTACACTCATGGCCAAAAATAAATGGACAGCAGTTTTTCTTGAATATCTCCAAATCATTGCCCCAAAATCACAGTTCTACACAGAATAGTGGAAATTATAGGATAAATTATGAAAGGCTCGATCAGTAGAACACATACTCTCGTATATTTCATACAATACATGTACACTCATGGCCAAAAATTAATGGACAGCAGTTTTTCTTGAATATCTCCAAACCAGTGCCCCAAAACCACAGTTCTGCAAGGAATAGTGGAAATTATAGGATATATTATGAAAGGCCTCAATCAGTAGAACACAGTGATATAAAAAATGAATCAAATCATGCAAATAAAAAAGTACCAAAAAACATGCCTTTACAAAATTCCTTCTGTCAAGTGCGGCTTTCAGCGGAAATTTTCTACGTGATACCATTAGATAGCCAGGAAAATTTGTTGCTATATATGTTGAGACAAACTTTTTCTATCCCATTGGTTTGGAGATATTCAAGAAAAACTGTCGTCCATTTATTTTTGGCCATGAGTGTACATCTGAATACGGTGATTCATGGTCGGGACGAAACATAGCAGAATTCGGAAATGTACACGTATATGTTTATCTGTGCGTCGGATCGCGTCACATTCGGAATATCATTGCTTAAAGCCGCACTCTATTCAATTCAATGAAATGGTCCATGGACCATGTGCTCACTGGGTTGGACATAATAGTCTAATGACAGAGGGAGGTACATATCAGTTATGAGCAATCTGGGTCAAGTCATTCCCAGAAAAGACTTTGTTGATTTTTGGGTTATGCCACCTGGCGGCCATATTGAATGTCCGATCGGGCCGAAACTTCACATGCACATAAAGGNCGTGCTAAAGTCTCTTATCTTCGGGTGGCCTCGGTTAGCCGCGATTGTTGTTGTAATCTTCACAAGTAAACCATTGTAAAACGTTGACTTCAACTGCCCCGTGATATCACGCTGCAGCGCGACCACCATTCCCACCATGCTCGGCGAGCAGTTGTGCGGTTGCGCCACATTCGATCCGCTTCTATCCTCTTTTCACCACGGAATCACGGTAAAGCGCGAATCACGGTACCGCGTGACGGCCCAGTCTGCTGACTGAACAACAAAAATACATCAAAACTACACCTAACTGCCCAAGTTAAATGACTTATTTTAAAGTTTTTTATATGTTTAAAAAATCCAATGACATCAAATGTGCTGTTCTCCGCTGCCTGACATGGTTATTAGGGTGTGTAGTCATCGTTTTTAAATTCCCATAACTTGGAAATAGATGACCCGATTTTCATGCGGTTTTCAGTTTCCTGATGCCTGATTAATGCTCTACAGTATTACGCAGAAAACCAGAAGTGCATGAAACCGTTTCAGGTACTAAATTAAGACAATATGATTGGTTGGAAATGTAACGTGACCATCCATAGCTCGAAATCGGCACGAAATCAGATAGTTCCGTGAGCTTCACCGACAGCACCAAACTCGGGTCTGCCTAATCTTTCTATCTTTTTGGAAAGCAATCGGTGAATTATGCAAGTAATTAATGAATTGTGCGAGAAATGTGCCTGGTCGATAATTTGTCCGGTTTCGAAATGATCTGTACATGCATTGTTTAAAATAGGGATGAATGATTGGCCTATTCACAACTGATAGACCATCATGGCCTATCATGTCTCTGAACTGAGGAGCCACGGTGGTATAGTGGTTCGGGCCTCCGACTAGCGGTCAGAGGGTCCCGGGTTCGAATCCCACTGGGCGTGAGACTTTGGGCAAGTCTCTTTGCCTCGTTGGCCTCTCTCCACCCAGGTGTATAAATGGGTACCGGTCGGAAATGCTCAGATTGTAGCGTTGAGAGCAGCTCATCTGAGTTCTACTGAAAGGTTTCAGGGTAGACTGGGGTTAAAGTGTAAAGTCGGATGACACCTCTACCGTTGTTGATATCAGACTATAAACCCAAAACTTTAACTTTCAACTATCTCATACTTCGTACGCACAACTCCATGGAGACTTTCACCGTGATTTGTGGGTCGTGGTTCCCTCGCACCTCGAGTTGCCGTGCACCAATCAGGACACTTGTGATGTGTGCATGGGCACAAGCCAACCTCGCCCCAGGTTGGCAACAAGTCAATTAAACATAGACTGGTACCCGGTCTTCTGGGCAGCTTGCATTCGAAGACCGGTGAAAGCAAATGATCTAAGCCGGATTCCCGGCTAGTGACGTCATTCTACAGCTCCAAGAGCAATAGACCGACGCCGAGCTAAATATAGGCCAGCGGGCGCCATGATGGTTTTATGCATTTGCTTGCGTCTGTCCTAGTATTTTTAATCAGGACAGTGTTCGGTCTAAATTAAACAATTTTTTAAAACAATTTTATCCAATTTCGTATTTAGTACTTCGTGTTTCGACTTTCGTCAGACTTGCGAAACCTCACAAATTTAGATGCAGAACGACTCCGGGAGTCTTAATTGAAGCTTTAACTGCAAAAAATCTTCGCCAGTCTTTTAATGTTCGCATGTCGTTACTAATGGCCCAGCGATGACGTACAGTGCAGATTAGGCATTGTCCAAAAAGCAGGCCGATTGTTCCAAATTGGTGAGGTCTCCACTGCGCCTGTTTAATTACCCGCTCTATTATAGCGGATTGATTGAAGAGCCTTGGCAGTTCGGAAGATCCTTTCTTAAAATGCCTATTTATCCTCTTCTGTGGTGATGGATGTAGGTACTGTTCTTGCCTAAATTAGTTATCCGATCACAATCGTATCTGTCTTCTCGGCAGTCTCCTTAAAGGGAATTAGTCGCGGCAGGAAAAAAATGACACTAAGAATAATTTCGTGGCCCACGAAATTCACAATTTCAAAATCACATGTTTCGTATTTTAAAGTTAAAGTTTGGGTTTATAGTCTGATATCAACAACGGTAGAGGTGTCATCCGACTTTACACTTTAACCCCAGTCTATCCTGAAACCTTTCAGTAGAACTCAGATGAGCTGCTCATTCAGCGCTACAATCCGAGCATTTCCGACCGGTACCCATTTATACACCTGGGTGGAGAGAGGCC
>NMRB01004515.1:18607-36024 GCA_002633025.1 Notospermus geniculatus
GGTGGTACTGGTTTCGGTGGATCTGGTTTCTTAAGAACACTTTCGTACAATTGATTATACTGTCTAAGGGAATGTAATTGTCCCATTGTTATTTATAATAGTGGAAGTTCCGTGAAAGATAAATCCAATTGATTAGTTTCAAGAGTAAAATGAATCATTACTGAGCTCCCCCTGAAATTTACTACTTTTCCCTTTTCATCTGTTATCTGGAACTTTAGATGATTGGTTGTCTTATCTACTCTTCTTGCACACATCGAAGATGGTGGTTCGTATCTTTGAAGTTTAATCTGTTCACCATCATCAACTGGTATTGGACATAATATGTCCGAATGTTTATTATTATATAGTGTATTTTGTTGATTGATTAAACTGCATCTGAGAAAAAGATTAGTAACATAAAATGGTAATGGTTTGGTTGAATAATATTTACCTTTTTTAGTAAATTTTTCCTGTTTGAAGCCAAACCATTTATTAAATACTTTTACTAATTGTTTTGTTATTTGTTTGATGGTAGTTTTTATGGTTCTTCCAACTTCATTTGTTTCGGTCTCACTTTCATCTGAATCTAGTCTTTCAAACAACACATCCAAATAAAAATCGTTATCTTCTGTTAATTCAATGATCAAATAGTTATTATTATCACAGTGAAATTTAACAAAATTTACTCCATGCCTTTTTATAATTTTCTCCCACTCGTTACAGAATTCACGTAAACTAAAATGCCGATTTAGTGGAAATTGGTATTCAAAAGCGACATTTACTGTGGTTAATTCAGTGTTATATATATTTTTCAAAGTGTTAATGCAAGCATTGTATGCTTCATCAAGCCTTTCATTATAACTTTCTTCATCTTCATTTGGTTTTCTTGAGATAGGTAAATTTTTTGCCGGGCACATTTCATCTTCAATTATAAGTTCTACTTTTTTCTCCGTTATGTCACTGGTTAAAAAATGAAAAATAGTTATATCTTGTGGAAGAAAATCACCAGTCCACCAAGAATTATAAAATATAACACTTTTTAAAGTAATAGATTTAATGAAATGATAATTCTCCAAATATATATCAAATATAGCTTCTTCACATTCTGACTGATCGATAAAATAGTCGATCTCCGTTTGGCTTGCCATTTAACTAGTAATAATTCGGCGGAGCTGAAGGAAGCAACGATAGTGGCTGTGGTGTTGGGTAGTAGTAATTATAAATATGATTTACTGTCGTCCTTACGGGCTCTTCAACTTTTCTATCATCTCTGACTGTGCCAGTTTCTTTCCTTCTTCTAAAAAAGTCTTTTTAAGAGCTTCCACATCGACGTTTTGATTAGTGGTAGTAGTTTCCTTTTGTTTTTTCCTTATAGCATTTTTCAGGGTAATATATTTTTCTTTTTCACTGGTAATCAACGAGAATTCTTCTTGAGTAATGTGTGAATCTGATAAAGCTCTACTAATTAAGTTATTAACGGTGTTTAATTTCGAGATAGCTAACATTCCTATTTTTTCATGTTTTTCGATTTTACTTTGAAATCTTTTAGCAAAAAAATTTAAAGTTGAAGAAATAAGTGCGCCCCCAATTGTTACAGCTCCTAATGCTATTCCAACTGGAGTTGCAATTACACCGGCTAATGCGGTTACACCAATCGAGCCGGCGGCGACACTTGTAAAATTTAAGATATGATTAGTATAAGAGAAACCGTTAAATGCTTTCAAATATTTGGAATGAATTGCTCTCCTAAATTCTATTTCACTCTCAAAGAATTTTTTTATTTCTGAGATATGTTGTAGTCTAAACTGAGTCGGATCTGGCTCTGGCGGGAGTTGCGGGTTAAACGGTTGTGGGTTAAACGGTTGTAAATCTGGGTATATTCTCTTGTCGACTTCGGGCTCCATTTAGTTAGTAAGAAATAGTTGAGTCTGGTTGGGTAAGTTCAGGTTTAGGTCTTGGTTTAGGTTTGGGAACCGGTGGTTCTGGTTTAGGCACAGCGATCGCTGTATCAGGTTTAGGCGGTTCGGGAATTTTAAGCGGATTTTCAGGAATAACCCAATCACCGTCAATTAATATAGGTTCAGGTAAATCGGGTTCCACGGCTTCTGGTTTTATAAGTAGATCTACAGCTCTCGCTGTGTCAGTTGCAAGATTTGATTCTTCTAGTATTTTTTGCCAATTC
The DNA here is from genome assembly GCA_002633025.1 of Notospermus geniculatus. NCBI lineage: Eukaryota > Metazoa > Nemertea > Pilidiophora > Heteronemertea > Lineidae > Notospermus > Notospermus geniculatus. Next base: position 20,769 of record NMRB01004515.1, read on the forward strand.
TTCGGTCTTTTAGAATAACCCCAATATCTGCTCATTTATGAGAATGAAATACTCACAGCTACGCTGATTAAGCAGATCTTATTATTAATTCATACTGGATATCTGCACCATTAAAATCTATCATTCTGTTATTTTCATCTGTGATCCAAAGTCTCAATTTGTTAAATCTTTCCACGCAAGGACTTCCTCTCATCCCGGGCACGTTATATTGGATCAATTCTCCGAAGTCGCACTTTTTGACCGGTAATCTGGCAAATATGTCACTTCTCTTACCATTATGGAGTATATATTCTGAATTTATTATGTCACAATGAATTCGAAAATACTCAAAAGGTTTAAAATTAACCGATCTATCACCTTCTATTGCCCCTTTTGTTCTGTCTTTTTTAACCAGCTCATTGTATTTCTTATCAAGTCCTAGAAGATCTTTAGCCTTTTCAGTAATATAAAAAGAATAATCATCAGTGCTGCGTCCTTGGCTCGGTCTAAATGTAATTTCTATCGTAGCATCATGGGGGCGTAAATCAAAGGAAACAAGATTCCTATTTAGACCTATTTGTGGCAGTTGATTTTTAAATTCCTTGTTGAATAGAGCCAGCGTATAAAACCCGTCTGGCATTTTAATGCGTTTCCCTCGTTGGGTTACATAAATAGCAAATGAATTGTTCTGTAATTCTTTTGAAATGTTGTAAAATGTACATGGTATACCTGCGTAAATAATTCTGATATTTTCTACATTTACTGCTTCTTCATCTAATTGAATTGTCAGATCATTTGAGTCTTGATCAGGGTAATCCTTTGAGTCGATCATTAGCATTTTTTCCTTCATTTATAGAGGTGAAATAGTTATTCCATAGACAATGCGGTAGCATTTTGAGATTTTTCACCTTTGGGTTGTGGCACAGCTCTCGCTGTATCAACTTTTACCGGTTCCTTAGGTTTTTGAGTGGGTTTCGCGGTACCAATAGGTGTAAAAACTTTATATTTTCCCCATTTACACCAGACTATTACACCGCCAATAACTAAAACTGTTGGTAATAATAACCATGAGAAATTATTTTCTGAGGGTTTTTCTGAGGAGTTTTGTGGTTCTGGTTCTGTTGGGGGCTCTGCTTCCGGTTCCGGTTCGGTTTTGGGTTCCGGTTTGGGTTGAGTTTCTGGTTCATTTTTTTTAATTAGTAAATTTTGTTTTCTCTTTTTTAAATCTTGGGATCGTCTTCCTAATTCTTTACTCCATGCAATTTGTTTTTCTGATCTGGGTTTTTTAGGTGGAGTAGTAGTAACAGTTGGGGGATTATTTTTAGGTGGTAAACTTTCTTCTTTTATTTCGGGTCCGGCTTTGCCATCGCTTTGCGTGGTCTCAGTATCACTCATTTATTGAGGTGATTTTTCTATCTGTTCAAGTGAAGCTTTCTTCGGTCTTTCCGGAATAGTTGGAGGCTCAGTATAGCTAATATTTCCGACAGTTATCAAACTCGTTGAAGCGATTGCCATTAGAGCTCCCATTTTCAAAGTAAGCCAACCAGCCCACTTGTCTACTTCGGTTCTCAAAATATAGTCGGTGCTTAAATCTTCGCACAGTTTTTCTTCGTTTTCTATTGGCAAAAATAAACTAGCTAGTTTCGAGTAGGATTTTAAAATGGTTTTACTAAAAGTACCGTTAACCCTAGTAGACAGTGTGCTAGTGTAAATCCTGTGAAATTTTATTAAGTCTCGTTCAGACATGTTGTCAAGGTCGTTAAAAGTTAGTTGTTTGCCAGTAAATTCCTTTGTTTTGCCAGTTGCAACTAAAATCTCTAAATCTCCTTTAGCTTGTTTAGCTTGTTCTGACAAGGAATTAACAGAATTTTGACTAAAATTTTGACTGTTAGTTAAATTTTGTGTTTTTTTAGTTGGAACAAAATTAACAAGATTTTGACTGGGTAGTTGATTCTCGTTGAAATTTTGTTGATTTTTAGTTAAATCTTGTTGACTACTGCTAGTTGCGCTAGTTGGTAACAAGCCTAAGTCTTTCATTACGTCGTCTACTATTTGTGTTTCGGTGTTTGAAATGCTCATTTAATTAGTAAGAAATCGTGTGGATATTGTAGTCTCATGATTAATTTTGTTGATTTATTATCTTTTAACTCTTTGATTACTTCGTTTCTGATCTCCTTGGGAATAATTGCGTTTTCTTCTAATGCTTGCTTCATAGCTTTCTCATCTTTGTTAAAGAATAGGACTAATAATCTTATGTTTTCACGAAAATCTTTCACAATTGAGTTATATTTTTGGATTAGTACCCATGTAGTTATTCCATAATGTCGTCCACTAAAGGCCAGATGGCAGAGCTCTGTAGCCTTACGTTTACTATCTTGGAGGTTAGCACAATCGTCAATTATGAAAAGAGTGTTTGTACCTTTAAAAATTTGCATGCATAGCCATAAGACTAAATTTAGATTTATTTTTACCAATGTCGGATTTAGCACAATGAAATTTTTATCTTTGAAAATCCATTTTCTATTATAAGTTTCATTATAATCAAAGGTAGGGCAAAAGAGGATAATATTCTCGAAATGATCCTTATAAATGATTTCAATTAAATCTAAGACAAAATACGTCTTTCCACAATTAGTTACACCGGAGATAATTGCATTGTATGGCTCGAAAATAAAAAAATCCTTAAGTTTAGAGCACACTTATAAAGAAAGAAACTTCGTTTGTTAGTTCCCACTTCTACCCAGAGATGGCAGCACTTTTGTAACTTTAGTTCCCACTTCCGCCAAGAGATGGCGCCACTTTTGTAACTTTAGTTCCCACTTCTACCCAGAGATGGCAGCACTTTTGTAACTTTAGTTCCCACTTCTACCCAGAGATGGCANACTTCAATGTTATCCCACCCTAGCCTAGAACATAATTACCCCGGCCTATTTGGCTAGCATGCATTAAAAAACAGCATGGATAGCATATTCCAACCTGTGAAGTTAAGGAGTCAGTTAAGGGAACTGTCACCACACTTAGAGTTAAGGGTGATTTTGAGGCTTTCCCTATTCCAAAGTAGCTTTCTGCATCTCCCTTAAGGTAAGATTTCCACTTTAGTGGTGGTTTGAGGGAATCCCTTAGGATTTTCATACTTAAGTAGTTTTATGCATATGGCCCCAGGCCCCTGGTTTCAACATGGAGCGGCAGAATATCGTCTCTTGACTACCACATCAGACGGAAGATGGCGTGGCGGAGCAATCTGACGTTTTGAAAGCAAGAATAGGGAGTTTAAACGCCAACGCGAAAGCCAACCCCATTGTTCGATGCCACGGTGAGAGTACCGAACAAAAGGATAGACGTTAGCGTTGGCGTTTCGGGGGTTTGCGAAAACTCTATAGTATTGTGTCACAGCCGATTATTACTTTGAAAATGTGAAAATTATTGTTTGCATGAAGTTAATTTTCTTTCGTTAAAAAGTGCGTCCTTGTGTACTGGTTGATCGCACTGAGTTAAGTGCATTCTGTAATTTGAGGTGGCAGGTGGAACTTCTTGTGAGGTGAGTCAGATGTTTATCGCGTTAGGCATTAATAATGTTTATCGCGTTGGGCATAAAAAAAATGATGGTTTCTTCTATCTTCTTGCCAAGAAGGCTTGCAGCATATCTCGAACAAAGTTTTTTAGCGGGTTCGTACTGCGAAGTAGGGGTTATAAATCTTTGTAAGTAAGTTGTTTTTGACATGTTTCGATTGTTTTCTCCGTTATGACGATGTTGGCAATTTCGGGGTGTCGGCACTTTGCCCTTTCAAAATTGTATATAAGGCCAACCCTTTTCGTCAGAAATCAGACTCACTTCCGAATTTTCCCCGATTTCTCTCGACACGATCAAGCGTACACTTGGGGCGTCACAAAATGTAAGTCCGATTTCTAAGCCGAGTTGTGGGTCTCCTTGACATTGCATTGCTTTCCGCACTGCAATGTCAAGTGCCATTCGGTATCATTCCAATTGTATATAATCATATTGTTTCAACTTTTCTGGATTCCTGACCGTCCCTAAGTTATTTAGTTAGGCTTATTATGATTTTTGTTTAAATGCAATGGGGTGTTAAGAAGCGGGGATGTCGTGCGGGTCTGGCTTATGGAATGTGCCACGCGGAATCCCTGGCTTCCGAGGTTAAGAGCGACGTACTCCCGCTCGACTTAGGCCTATTATATTTTGAAATAATTAATACTTAGAGCGACGCACTTCCGCTCAGAGCGACGTACTTCCGCTCACCCTAAATTAGAGTGACGCTGCACTTCCACTCGCCGTAGGCCTATTCAATTTTAAATACACAGGATGACGCCTCACTCCCGTCCTGTGGTCATGGTGACGACCATGAAGAGCGCTCATGTAAATACCGGAACTTTTAGTTATGTCTGTTTTATTTGCTTAGATATTAGTGTAAATATTGGGAAAGATGGAATCCAACACAACTGGGCAAAGAACTGGGCAACACTCTAACCCATCTCCACTTTATATGATTGTCCCTTTATATTTTATGAATTTCGGAATAAATTTAGGCTCGGAGAATTTACTCTTGTTTAGTATATGTTGTTAGGTAGTTGGGCGTGTTTGATGTCATGGAATTCTATCGTCTGTGGCAGCGATCTCGGTGGGCCTATTTGGGGCCCTTGGGACCTCTGTGTTCTGAATCCAGCACGTCCCTATAAGATTGACTAGAGGAGGACAACGGATCATAGGACATCGTGAGCATGGTGGTGCTCGGCACCTAAATTCTGGGCACGCACGTCGTGACATGGTAGCAGAGAAATCAGACCACCGATTACTGAAAAGTTTACATTTCTACAAATTAGTAACCAAGATGCCAATCGTAGTTGGTTAGGCGGTTCTTTGCCGTGTTAAACTGTGCTCATTATCTGTGATAGACTTAACGTCATTAAAAAGGGAATCAATATTTTCCTCTTGGTATGGTGCTGCAAACTGAGGCTTTGCTCATAAGTTAGTTTGTTGGTCAATTGTGTATGGTATGCATGAATGTTTGTGTGAATGAGTTAACTCCTCCACATGATCCTTCGATAACCATTAATCGTTGGTATCATGTACTTCGGTCTTTCCGTATGCGCGAGCGCGGAAATTCCGGGGCGAAAATCCGACACTCTTCAGAAGTTTTCTCTTTCAGCCCTCTGCTTGCTACACCTTTCACCCTTCCTTTTCCTACAAGAAATTTACCTCTGCTTAGTATTACCTCAGCATACCTGCCCAACTTTTCACCTTTTCCTGTTTTCCTTACTCGCTTAGTGCAAGATTGAATAAAGGCTGCACTTACTACCTATTCTGATAATGAATTAAGGCATTGTCACCCTGTGTTCTTCTTTCTGGCCCCTTTCCACTGTTTATCGGCGAGATTGTCGGTGCGTACGCCGTAGGAATCGCGACAAATAATTAGGATCTTTCGTATTACGATCGGCAGATTTCGCAAGCGAGTAGGCGTAGATTGATTAAATAATAGACTTAACAAATTGGTGATTTATTTTGAACGACATTTAACACACATCACATTAAGAATAACCATAGCTTAAAGTGGGTTTTACCTTGCTGTCCATTTTTGTTCTTTAATATTCATATCGGACTCTTTGTACGGATGTAGTATAAAATCTGACGGGATTTATGAATTGAAATACACTTGGTTTGGGTGGCTTCGCCCTAATGAGATAATTTACTCTGATAATGTAGAGAACAACACGATAAAAATAATAATAATAAATAAAAATAAAACGGAGCTAATTTGGACTTTTGTAATAGGTTCAGCCGATTAACATATAAGTATTATTCTTATGCGACTTAATCTTTGCAACATGCCATAAAATCCTATTAAGATATTATTACCAAAATAGACCTCAAACAGACAAATGGCGGGAGATAAATCCCCAGAAAATCATAAATGATAGAACATTCTATGTGTCAGTGGTGTTGGGTTTAAAGTACTCGACTTAAAAATGCGGTTAACATTGACGTCAAGTGTTCATGATTTCCGACCTGGCGCTACGCGAATGTTTCCTTATGATTGGTTGATGGATCAACCTGCGCCTAGCTGAGGTTTTTTTTCCGGATGCGGCAGGTAAATGAGGTTGAGTATTGTTAGGATGGACTGGCTGGTGTTTAGCTATATCTTAGCGGAACTTCATAGGGAGCAAGCCTGTATTGTAGCACTGCGTCAGGTGACGAATACTCGTCGGGCATGTAGGTTGTGCTATGAGTTTGACGTGGTTGGGGTGGCTGGTTTACGTCAGTCGTTGTTTCTTTTCAGGAACATTGACATCTTCCTTCTTGTTACGTTTCAGACTTATAGAAAGTAATCACTGCCCCCCCCCTTTTCGGTTCTTTTCAATGGACATTTTCCCTTACAATTAGTACCTCATCCAGATAAAACATGTGTCCTTAGTGGCTTTGTATGTTTCCTTTCAGGAATCAGGACAGGGGAAATAAGAACATCACAGCGGCGATAGTGCCGATGACCATCATGACCGGAAACGACGTGGTGTTGCAAATGGGCAAATATACGACTTGCATTTTCCGTGATGGAACAGTGATTTTTATTCCAATTTACGTGTTCCATCCGTCCTCAATGGACGCTATTGAACCAGCCGCTCCGACTTCGTCAACATCAGCCAAATATATAGATATGGAGTCAGTCTCACTTCCGTTGTATCGTCCCTGCTCGCCCACCCTGGATTCCAGGACTGGGAGAATGGTTGAGACTTTTGAAATCTTTTAAATCGGTTGTCCCGTGGGGAAGCGACTGCTCCTCGTTTGTCCTCGCTGGGTTCCGCTCACGGAACCGGCGTCGTCCCCAGCTACTTATGACACAAATGTTTTCTCTTTTCGTTATAGGAAACGGGCAAAACTCCAGTCAATAGACAAGACGGGTGCTGATAACCTCTGGGCCCGGTCGGGATTATGCCGATTAGTTTTATCCTATGGTGACCTAAAACATTTCACAGACTTTTCTTGCCCCCGGGGCATCAATCCGGTGGGGTTTTATCATGTGCTTTACTTCCTAGCAGGTGTTTTACCTTCCCCCTCCTAGGGTGAATTATTTTAATGAAATTTGGGACTTGACCATCTATTTTGATGCCCCAACTCCTTTTGATGTGATCTTGCACCAGTATTTAGCAGGTGAAGTTCCCTTTTTGTTTTACCATGGTGCCTCAATATAGGGTCTTTCGACCTTGGTCCGACCATTGTTGTACCGGGCGGTCGATTGTTATATTGGAATCCCTGTCGGGTGTGGATAAACACATCCGACAGGGCCTTAATCATTAATGCTCTCGTTTTTTGCCCAGGTTGTATATGGGGCGAAAGATTGTTCGTTATTGGTTGAAGTAAGCTTTGTGTATGTGAGCCTAATGCCGTTCCTTTTTCATTTTCTGCAGACATTTCCCGATTAATAATATCGGCGGGGACCTGGTTCTACACATACTGTGCCAAGGTCAGGTTAGTTGCGGTGCTTCCGTTCAACAGGTTCGCTGAGTATGATCGATGTACTCGCTACCACAAACACAGCCCCACCAGGGTATGCAATTGCGAACTAGGAAGTTAGGAACTCCAAAACCTACGCACCCTGGCCGGGAAGAAAGTCTACTGTGGGAAAATAAGCCTTTCTCACCGTCCTTTCAGAACGCCTTGGAGCAGGCAAGTCTAAAAGACACTCACGACCCCCTTGTTCCGCCACTTCCTAGTACTTCTACCCCAATAGTAGAAAAAGGTCCGTCAGCGTTTCATAAAATTAGAAGCAAATTAAATCCATTAAGAACTGGAAAATCACCATCTCGCTCAGTAACGTGGGATATACCGATCCCTGCTACAGGATCGTCCTTGGCTGACGACACTTCTGTTCCTGACCCCATGGTGGGAAAACAAAAACTTAACCTTCCAGACACTCCCAAATTCACAAGTAAAATGGAAGATAAGGATAAAAGTACTTACACTGAGGCCCTGGATGACATGTTACAGCGAGCCACTAAAACGCTTGATGCGTCCCGACAAAAGTTGGCCGAGTTCGACAAACGAACAGCCCCTGAGTCGCGTGGTCCAACACACCCGATACAGATTACCACTACACCTGGCGTATGGGAGTCGTGAGAGCCCTATTTCGGGGCTAGTGAGGGCAGTTTGCCTTGGTTACGGAGGTTTAAACTTGCAGCAACTACCCAGAATATATCTGAATTAAAGCGACCATCCTATTTTGGGTTGCTCCTCAGAGGGGCAGCCTCTAGTTTTGGGGACTGGACGAGAAAACTCGCTCCAATTACAAAGCACTGACGGACGCGTTTAAACAGCGGTACAATAACCCTACAATAAAACACGTTAAGATGCAGACATTGATAAACAGGAAACAGAAGGAAGATGAAAGTGTTGAAACGTTTCGAAACGATATCGAACAGTTAGCAACCTCGCTCAAACTTAGTGACAGAGAGAAACTGAATTATTTTTGTGCCGGGTTAAGACAGAATATTAAGCAGTTCGTTATTCGTGAGTGCCCTGCCGATCTGGCTGCAGCTGAGCGGGCGGCTCGGCTGTACGAAAGTACTGAANTAAAACACGTTAAGATGCAGACATTGATAAACAGGAAACAGAAGGAAGATGAAAGGGTTGAAACGTTTCGAAACGATATCGAACAGTTAGCAACCTCGCTCAAACTTAGTGACAGAGAGAAACTGAATTATTTTTGTGCCGGGTTAAGACAGAATATTAAGCAGTTCGTTATTCGTGAGTGCCCTGCCGATCTGGCTGCAGCTGAGCGGGCGGCTCGGCTGTACGAAAGTACTGAACATGTGAAGGCCTGGCATCGGCCAACAAACCCGTCAATTCCCTTCATGTCATGGATGCGCTGGACCTTATAAATGCTTACCAACAAAACGATGGCTTCCGAAGCCAACAACAGGACTCCAGGCGCACGCAGAACACTACTAACCCTCACACCATATTTACTTCCTCTCCCCCGGGATTACAAGACACGGTACAGGAACACCCTATTTTATCAAAACAAGAGGTGAATACTAAGAAAGGCTCTACGAGAAGTGCTGTTAGTGGTGAAACTTTCGAGCTCAAAGGAACAATTATATGCCCAGTAAAATTTGGAAAAGAGATTTTCCCTCAAGAAGTTTATATTGCACCCTTAAGAATTCCGTATGCTGTAATTCTGGGATCGGATTTCTTTTCCAAGTTTCAGGAGATCGTCAGCTATAGAGATAAGATTTTATCTCTCCCACACAATGTTACCATTCCAATGATTGGCCCATGTGGCGATCGATGACAGTGTGCAAGTATGCGTTCTTCAGAATGAATCAATACCACCTTACTCACAAACTTGTATTGCAGGAAAATTGAGTGCCAGCTTGCCATCAAACACTGAGGGTTATGTTAGGCCCGATAAACGATTCAACGACGGTTCGCAACTCCAGGTGGTCCGAATTCTTGCTAGAAACACTGACGACATGGTCCCGTTGTATCTTGTCAGTATGTCTCCTACGACGGTTGACTTGCAACAAGGCACCCTGGTTTCCCACTTCTCTCCACTCAATGTCCCAGTCCCACATCACTAGCTCCTCCACGGGAAGGTCCCATCTACTCCGCCTGAGGGGTCCCGCTGATTGTGACAGCAGAAATGTGGTCTACTGCATCACATGTACCAGATGCACCACCATCAATCAGTACGTCGGACAGACAACATGTTTCCGCCAAAGGATGAACAACCATAAGTCCAACATCAGATTAGGGAAAGAGGATCGTGATCGTGACTGCTCGATACTCTATGCCCACTTTAAGTTGCCAGGACATTCTGTCACGGACGTGTTGTTCACCATCCTCGAGACATGTCCAGATGAGACGACTCTCCTTCAGACAGAGTCGAAATGGATGTGGACCCTTAAAACCATCACCCCCTTAGGTCTTAACACAAGATGCTGAGGTCCTGAGACCCCAATTTGGCATTCGTGTTCTTCCTTTTCTCTCACCCTGGTAGGCCTATTTCGTTTTAGGTTTTCCAGTTGCGGAGGGTTCGTGGCTCCCCTTCTGGTCTAGGCCTTTTTTTCCCTCCCCCCCCTTTTTTGCTCTATTCCTCCTCGCCCTATTCTTCTCATTGCTCAGTGATTTGCATTATCCATTCCGTTTTTTTCCTACAAATCTGGAAGTTGACTTCCTTTATATTCCTTTACTTTGTGTTGACTTTTGTGCATCTTTTCGCTTTGTGCTTGTTATGTATTTATTAATTTATAAACTTTCTTTCAGCCAAATGAAGCCCTGCGCCAGTTGCTTACACTCTGCTTGTGGTCAGGCTGAGCAACCCTGCAGTTATTCAACCCTTGTCTTTCAGCTGAATTAGTTTCTCCTTAATTGTCCAGCGGCCACCCGTGGGGCTTGGTCGCTATTCTTTCCTTATTGCTTGTTTGTCCTGTCTACACAGTTTATGTAGTTCTACATTTGGGTTTCAGCTCAGTCTTTTCTAGAGTTTCAGATTGTAAAGTTCCACTTGAAAAAGACCCCGGTTGGGGTCGAAAATTCGTGAATTCTAGAGATTGACTTCTTGTTTGATATATCTCTCCACTCAATGAACAGTATGATGTGTCCATAATAACTGATCCCTCTGATCTTATTGCAGACGATTTAGCAGACCAAAGGAGCTCATCAGGAAACGTCCTTGACTTGGTCCATGTTGATAAAACCCACCGTTTAGAATCTCCACAACAACAATTACATCAGCTCCTGTTGGAGTTTTCTTCATTGTTTGCAGGAGAAGTGGAAGACATGGGCCACTGTACTATACTTCAGCACAAACTAGATGTGCAAGGTCATCTGCCAATATATCAAAAACCGTTTAGGGTATCCATGGACCAGCGGCAGGTGCTGGAAGCAGAAGTTGAAACCTTACTGCGAAAAGGAATTATTGAACCGTCACGCTCTCTGTGGTCAGCGAGGGCGTTCTGTATTAGGAAGCCTAATGGGAAATACAGTACCGTGATTGATTTCAGGAAGGTTAACAAGGTCCTGAAGAAAGACGTTTTTCCAATGGTTAACATAGATGAGGCGTTGTCATATGGTTTAGGCCAAGGCAACCCTTATTATTTCTCTTGTTTAGATCTCCAAAGTGGATACCAATTGGTACTCGACCCCCAGTCGCAAGACATTACGGCCTTCTCTACTCTATCAGGCCATTATCAGTTCGTGCGAATGCCATTCGAACTGGTAAATGCCCCTAGCGAATTCTGTCGGTTTATGGATATCGTATTGAAGGGTGCCCTGTGGAAGTACTGCATTGTGTATATTGATGAAGTCATTATCTATTCGAAGAAGATGGCATCAAATCTGCAGGTCGACACGGGAAAATATGCCACAAAAAGTGACAAAATTTTGGGCCAAACCTATATGACACATGGTGAATTGGCCTTGACCGTTTGCTTCTTGTTGTCACCCTAGCGTTTGTCTGTTTTATGATCTTGACCATGTTTGACTGTGGGTGCTTAGAGGCACTCCGCTCTGGAATCGACAAGGTGAAGATTAACCCCCGTGCGGCAATGAGCACCTGGTTGGTTGTTGAAGTCGGGGGAAATGCTGGTACAATTTGGTTGCCTCTGCTACGATTGACAGATCATCCGTCGGAGCTCGAGGTTCGTGCGACGTCTGGTGGTCCCAATATTAACTCCACCAAGGCAAGGGTGTGGAGCCGTTTTCTTACGCAGACTATCATGTTCAAGTGGGCTTCACCACTGGTCGTACGAAACACCACTTCGGGCCAGACGTTTGAGCTGCCAATCACAATGAATGTCTTCACCTTTCGTCGGGTTCTGTTGTCAAGAATCCTACATGGAGGACAACAGTGGAAATTTTTTTGGTTGACTGATAATGTTGCACGCCCTGTGGAAATCTCTACTGAGACTCCTTTGAATACTGATCCTGTGTCGATCAGTAATATGTCCGTGGCATCTAAACGTTCCCCATCTGCTCCTCAGAGTCCTGAGAGTGTGCAAATGAATGTCATGCAAGAATATAACTATGACTTTGAACCTCTGTATCCTAACTTGGATGTCATTGAAGATAATGTTTAGAAAACACTGCTGTACTAGACTGTGCGTTATAATTGCAGGTAATCCACAGTCCTGACGTCGATAATATGATGCATGGGGTCATGTACAGTTGTAGATGGTAGTGTTATTCAATTATGCTTGTATATAGTTATAGTTGGTTATAATATCATTGTGTGTAATTGTTATTGATAATGATCATGTACTTGTGTTCAGATGACTTGTAAATATTTACCTTGTGTACAGTGTAATATTATATCGGGTTGTTGAAATGTTAAAACTATAGTTAATGCATGCGAAACTAACAAAAAAATCAACAAAACAAAACAAACAAATGTTAACTCAGAAACGGTGATGAAGGGACACGTGCTGTGGCAGTACAGGTCTCACCTTTTTTTCTCAATGTATTCCTACAATTAAGTGTGAATATCCGAAGCACCTTTGTATATTTCATGTGTGGACTCTTCTCCATAGTGGACATACATTCCTTATGCTGCGGATTTCGTAAGTTCGGACGATTCCTTTATACTTCACGGATATTTCATTTTTCGGATTCAAATGACTTCATGGACAACATGTATATGTTACATAACAACGAACATGAACTCTTCCATGGCTCGTGTGGTCCGCCGTATCTCGGTGCTTATTCCATGTCATTTATTGACGCCACAAACTTTAGGAGGAAGGACTTTTCAACCGTTACGTCGGGACTGCTGACGATTGGATTTTGCGGAAATCCCGGGCGGAAATATCGAAAAAAAGGGAGACGCTTTTACACGAACACTACCATCACGAATCATATTTGTCCACAACGAATTCATCACGTATCGGACTGCTATTCATGATAAATATACCGTTGGTAGTCCGTGTGTACGAGAATTCACTCTCCCGAAGTAGACTTCCTTGAACATTGCCCGCAGTTGCTCCGACCTGATTCGGTTGTACCTACATGGCTGATGCAGCACGATATTCCTTCGATGAATGGCTGTTTCCAGTACATGGTAACACAGTGGGACGGACCACGCACGGAGTCGCTTGGGATAGCTCATTCTACCTTGAGAAATTAACGAGAATCCGATCACACCTTGAATCTTCCCAGGCTCGGGTCGAGCCTTCCTGGAGAGGAGGACTGTCACAGCCGATTATTACTTTGAAAATGTGAAAATTATTGTTTGCATGAAGTTAATTTTCTTTCGTTAAAAAGTGCGTCCTTGTGTACTGGTTGATCGCACTGAGTTAAGTGCATTCTGTAATTTGAGGTAGCAGGTGGAACTTCTTGTGAGGTGAGTCAGATGTATGGGCGGTTATTTCCGCACAAAATCAGTGTCAAGTTTTTCCTTTTAGCACAGAATTCCTATGTAGACAGCGCACATGTAGCGTGAAATATCTTCAAAAGCAAGATTTATTACGTTTGTCCGAGGTTTTGTATGCTGACAGCGTAATTTATATGTTGCGAGAGAACTGTACAGAACTCGCGAAAGAACCAAGTTTTGGATCCAAGTTTCGCATCCAAGTTTAAGATAACAATTTCTCAATTGTCCGCTAGATGGCGCCTCAGCTGAACCAGCCGAGGCCCTTATGTACACTGTAGAATACCCTCGGCCAATGGTAGCCTATGTTAATGATTAGGCCTCCATTATGATAATAGATTCAGCTGAAGCGCCATCTAGCGAACGATTGAGAAATTGTTATCTTAAACTTGGATGCGAAACTTGGATCCTAAACTTGGTTCTTTCGCGAGTTCTGTACAATTTCTCTCGCAACATATAAATTACACGGATCAACAAAATAAATTTTGCTTTTGAAGATGCTTCCCGCTACTTGTGCGCTCTCTGCATAGAATTTCTGTGCTAAGAATGAAAAACCTGACACTGATTTTTTGCGGAAATAACCGCCCATACAGATGTTTATCGCGTTAGGCATTAATAATGTTTATCGCGTTGGGCATAAAAAAAATGATGGTTTCTTCTATTTTCTTGCCAAGAAGGCTTGTAGCATATCTCGAACAAAGTTTTTTAGCGGATTCGTACTGCGAAGTAGGGGTTATAAATCTTTGTAAGTAAGTTGTTTTTGACATGTTTCGATTGTTTTCTCCGTTATGACGATGTTGGCAATTTCGGGGTGTCGGCACTTTGCCCTTTCAAAATTGTATATAAGGCCAACCCTTTTCGTCAGAAATCAGACTCACTTCCGAATTTTCCCCGATTTCTCTCGACACGATCAAGCGTACACTTGGGGCGTCACAAAATGTAAGTCCGATTTCTAAGCCGAGTTGTGGGTCTCCTTGACATTGCATTGCTTTCCGCACTGCAATGTCAAGTGCCATTCGGTATCATTCCAATTGTATATAATCATATTGTTTCAATTTTTCCTGACCGTCCGTAAGTTATTTATATTTTATGAATTTCGGAATAAATTTAGGCTCGGAGAATTTACTCTTGTTTAGTATATGTTGTTAGGTAGTTGGGTGTGTTTGATGTCATGGAATTCTATCGTCTGTGGCAGCGATCTCGGTGGGCCTATTCGGGGCCCTTGGGACCTCTGTGTTCTGAATCCAGCACGTCCCTATAAGATTGACTAGAGGAGGACAACGGATCATAGGACATCGTGAGCATGGTGGTGCTCGGCACCTAAATTCACGTCGTGACAATTGACCAGGGGAATGCAAAATGGTCGGTAACCCACGTTAAGACGTGCGATTGGTGTGCGAACGCTTCTTTGAAAGCTATTGGTTTGCGGGAATCACACCGTAAAATGCACCGGTGTCAGGCCCGGATTTAGGGGGGGGGCACATGGGGCACGTGCCCCCTTATTTTGTGAGGGACAATGATTTTTTACTGCACCTTCTGGAAGAACTGGAAGAATCGTCTAGTATTTTCTATACGTCATGTCTGAGATGCGGGGAAATCGCATCTCAGAGCTCTGATTTTTCAAATTTTCCCGGGGGAGGCCCCCGGACCCCCCTCGTGTGTGCGCCCCTGCGATGCGCGCCAGCTGAGGCTTCGCCATCAGGGTTGTGCCTCCCCTATTTCGAAATCCTGGATCCGGCCCTGGGTGTCCAGTTTTGGTGGGAACGTGCCTTAAAATCAATGGGAAAACAGCCGTGTGGAAAATTATCACATTCTGGGGCCGGTTGCACAAAAGCATACTAGGTTAGAAGCCAACTAGGAGATAGTAGCATTCCAAATGCCTAGTAGCATTCTAGTTAGTTGGG